>JACEGR010002474.1:0-128344 GCA_014170235.1 Listronotus bonariensis | reverse complement strand
ATTCCTAACGTAATTTCCCACGGTCCGTTCCCACACTTAATAGCCTCGCTTAATAGCCTCCACGCGCCACGCCCCCGCACCGCAATTTTCCCACGGTCCCCAAAAAGTTCCCACACCCAAGTAACCCAATACACTACTAATAATACTCTTGCAATGCTGTTCATTTTTAAAGGTCAATAAATCCCTTATATTTTGAAATAATTGTAGCTTATCTACACTTTTTGCAAGGTGAAAATTAAATTTTAAAAATATAGTAAAATATACAGGGTATTCTATTTAAAATAAAAAGTTGCCCTTTATTAAAAAATCAGCCATTTTGTTATCGTGCCCTTAAAACGTCACAACAAAATAAGAAAAATATAATAAAAATTTAAAAATATAAGGCTTTAGCAAAAACCGCATCTTGCTAACTTTATTTGTTCCAAAGTTATACGCAGTCAAAATATCTAGCAACTGGTTTTCTTAATCTGCCTTAGAGACTCCTTAGTTATTACATTTAACTAGGTAAAAGTTTAAAAACATATTGAAAAAAATAAAATTAAAATTTACACCTTCTATTTTTATTTTTATAGAGTAAGTTAATGTTAATAAAATATAAAGTTAAAGTCGTTATTAACATTTTATTACAGTTACTTTTGCGGATGTGTGCTAAAAATCACTTAATTTTAGCTCTCTCGAGTTAAGTGCAAATCCTGCAGGGTCATTAATCATCTAAAACACTGAAATTTCCTTCACTGTAGGTAAACAAAACACATATTTTACGTGGTATACTAGTGAATTTACATTATTTATGCATTTTTTACTTGGGGATTTAATATTTGGTTGCTTTTTAAGTTATGGCATTTTGCTTTACATATCGTAAATTTTGATACTTTGTAAAGTTATTTTTTAAGAAAATAATGTTGTAGCTCCCCAGTTTTGTTACAATTTATAAACAAAAAAAAAAAACAAAAAAATCATTGAATTGTATCCGCAGTTGGTTTCTTGTGAAACATTTTTTAAATATTAATACTAAATAGGAAAAATTGCTTTTTAATGTTTCAATAATTATTAGAGCATTACTCTACAATTGTTTCGCCTTTCTAGGGCTTCATCAAGAGTACTTCGTATACTAAATTTAAAAAAGAGAAATATTTACAAACAGAACCATTTAACACGTTTTTCCCAAAAGGTCTATAAAATATTATTAGGGGTTTTATTATGCGGCCCAGATGTGGTAATAAATTTATTTATAATTGGCATATCTGCGAAATTTATTTGATCATTGGTAGAAAGAGTTGTATTGTCTATAAGTGATTTTTTAATTTCTAGTTGTTCATATAAATTTAATTTTTTACCTTTGTTTTCTCTATGGAGTAGTTTAACATTATTAAGATCTATAAAGTGGTTTTGTTCTATACAATGTGTTGAAATGCCTGTGTTTTTTAAACCATTTAAAATTGATGTTTTGTGTTCTTTTATTCTGTTTTTTATGCTCCTTCCACTTTGACCAATATATTCCGCATTACAGTCTGCGCAATTAACTTTATAAACCCTGACATATCTAATTTTTTCTGTTTTGTCTTTATTGTTAACTAATAATCTACCTAGGTTACTCTTATTTACAGACACAGTTTTACAGCCTAACTTATCTAGTCTATTGGATACATTATTGCTGATGTTTGGTATATACCATTTATAATTGATAAACTTAAAATTATTGTTTTTAGGTTCTGTAATACTATAAAACTCTTTAGCAATTAACTTTTGTTTTTTCTTTGTTAACAATTTATCAATAAGTGATTCTTTATATCCGTTGTTTCTTGCTATTTGTTTAATAATGCAGAGTTCTTTGTTAAAATTTGATTGACTTAATGGGAAAGTGACAAGTCTGTGAATTAAACTATGAAAAGAAGATAGTTTTATTTTCCATGATTGGTTCGATGCGTAATTTATTACCGTGTCTGTCGTCGTTGGTTTTCTGTAAATATCGAATTCAATGTGGTTGTCTACTATCTTCTTTTACATAGTTTAATTCACAGACCTGTTCTGTTTGTAAATATTTCTCTTTTTAAATTTAGTATACGAAGTACTCTTGATGAAGCCCTAGAAAGGCGAAACAATTGTAGAGTAATGCTCTAATAATTATTGAAACATTAAAAAGCAATTTTTCCTATTTAGTATTAATAAAAAAATCATTTTAAAACACCTTTAGGACAACGTCAGTGGTGTGTATACAGAGTGTCCAAACTCTGTTTTTTAAAAGTAACCTCGCCTCTGTACAAAATACAAAAGTAAACCTAAAAGAAATGTTTGTTTGAAACACACATTTTTTATCATCACTATTGACAAATATAGGCTTTTTATTGAATCCTTTATTAAAAATATATACCACACAAAGTAAAGTCAAAAATAATATATTTATATTATTTATTCAAAAAATATCTGTTAGTCTTAAAGTGATAGATAATATGATAAGATGTAAATCATAACATTCTATTCTAAGAACTATATGGGTGAGTCATGCAATTTAGTTTATTTTGGCTACATACCTGCTCAAAGAAAACAAAAAAGGTCGATGGTTGCTGGTTTTCAGATTAGGTAAGTACATAATATGTACATATTATGTATCTAAAATAAAAACAAAATTGTTGACCTATCTATTAGTGGTTATTATCAATCAGTGGCTTTGCACGACCAAATTACGCGTAGTCGTGTCCGCGAGGCCCCTTTCATGACGAAAAATTATTGAGGAACAAAAAAAGGTCCTTACCTTTTTTGCGAGGCCCTTTAGGCGTAGGCGAAGTTATCACCGAGGTTCCGTTTTTCCTGTGGAAATTTGAGAAACAAAAAACTCCCCCATTTTTGGTCTTTATAACACGTACTACAGTTTTTCGGGACCCTAGTTTACAATCTCAGGCCTCCAAGACCGTCCGCATCTTTCATTTCGGTATTGTTTCTATATTACATTCCATTCCTTCACTTTGCCGCGAGCCCCCAGGCGGGCCTTGCTACGCTACTGATTACAATTAAATGTTTTTGTTTACATGTTATCATATGATTTCCACTTTACCAGCATGCATTACTTAAATTTAGTACCAAAATAGTATTTTTCTCTCTTTTTACTCTTTCATTATCAACATGCACTGATATATTTTAAACCAGGAATAACTGACATATAGTGTCATATATATTTTTAAGTAGTCAATAAACATTCAAAATTTGTCAAAAGGAAAATATATAGGGGTTTCATTTAAAGAAAAACATTCAGACTATTAAAATTCTATTTTGAAACCTTGTTTAATTACTAATACTAACAATAAAAGAACATTTTTTAATTTGGGTTTCTTTTTGTATCTTTGTATGGAGACAAAGTTATTTTGTGTATACATAGAATAGGACAACCTGTATAACACCAAAACATCTCATAACGTTAAAACGGAAACGTATTTCGCAACAATAAAAATTCTTTAAGCAAAAATATACTTTTTAAGCTATGTAAGTTTTATTTTATTTTAGGGTAAAATCCTTTTACATATGTATAAAAGAACTTGTTGTATATTTTATAAGAATTATAATATTTAACGTTATTTATCTTGTGTAATATAAATAGAGATCAAGATAATTTTTTGGGTACGTATAAATAATGAAACGTTTTCTAATACTTTATATCCTTATAATTTAATAGTCTTTATATTTTTTTTTTCATAAAATATGAGAATTTTGGGTAATGCAAAATGCAAACCACTTAAAAAAGCAAAAGTTGGATATACCTAATGTGGTCATTTTTTTAAAGGTCTTGTAGATTTTCTTAACATTGATTCAATATAGGTGCGCCATTAAAAAACATGAGTTCATTTCTGTCCTACTCGTATATTATCACCAATGTCACCATTAAATAGATCTGGAGATTAGAAAATACCATATAAGGTATATTTAACTTTATTAATTTTGAAAATGTGACTATTAATATACGAGTTTCCAAGTAGGTAAGTACCGCCATTCTGTAGTAGACATTGAAGATATTGACCTTTATGTTCTAGTGGTTATAAATTACCAGTAATAGTCCAATGAGCCTGTGAGCGGCAGATCTTCGTCATTTTGTAAAACTCTGAAAGTTTGTTCAGCGCATGCTCCCAACATAGGTAAAAAGCGATGGTAAACTATAAAGTTTGACTCATAGTACGCTTTGGCAGGTACCAGGTACCAAAGGTTAATAAATTAAAAACTTAGGTTTATGTCATTTGTGTGAAAGCTAAACTTTTACATTACTATGTTACTTTGAAACCTATTAGGAAGATATTGCCTTAGCCAGCCAGTAACAGTTGGGACACTCTCTCTTAATCCATTGACAGACAAATATTTTGGGGGGTCCAATAAGTCCGGATAAAGACCAATATTTTCAGTTATTTGACAAGATATAACATAAAGTGTTATATGAGATTTGTAGGGTTTTCGAATGACAACCGCTTGATGTATACCTGAGCGTCAAAAGTTATTGCTTTAAAGTTAGTTTAAATAAAAATGTTTTGGACACTCTGTATACATCAAAATATTTTAAGTATATCTTCCTATTTAAAAAATCATCTCTTATATGGGAGAAGGCACGTCATATCTTCTATTGATAACTAAAATGTGTACATGGTCCGACCATTGGGTCACTCCAAAATGTTTGTCTGCCAGGGGTGGAGACTATGTATCTGCCAGTATAAGGAAAATATCTTCTAATAGTTACAAGTAACATATAAAAATTCAGCCCTTTTAAATACCGAAGTTTTTGTTTCAATTAATGTGGTACCTCTTTTATCAAAGCCATGGTCAAAACTTCACAATCCACCATTACTTCTACCTATGTTTGGGAGCATGCATTGACAAAGTTTCAGCTTTTACCGGCTGAAAGGTCTTATAATAAAAATAACAAGAGTTTTAAAATAATGTAACACAAGGCAATTTTTTATTGCGCTCAACTCTCAGTTTGGCATTCACACACAATATTTATGCTAAAAATTGTTTTACTAAAGTGCCCAAATTTTCATGAAGAAATACCAAACAATTTAAAAAGTTAGAGTTGGGTTCCTGAAAGCCTCAAACTTAAGCGCTGTATATTAATAATGGTATGTACTTTTTAAATAAAAAAACGTTTTAAACATAAATAATAAACCCTGAATTAAAAATTACGATGAGACTTTTTTAGCATTCCCTCTATTTTCTCAAGAATTCCGTTTTGATTTTGAGCTCAACAAATATAGAAAAAATATACCTACACCTGAACAAGAAAGTTTTTAAGTTAAAGTAAAATAAAATTGTTTTGCGGAAAAATAAACATCATTTTAGAGTCAAAAATGGCAACATTTTTTAAACTCGTGTCAAAGCCTAATATTGAAATCAATTTAAATAATTTACTGTTTCATTAAAAGAGACTAGTTTCACAGCTTATTGGTGAGTGGAAACAGAGGCTGCATAATTTAGTGTTAAAATTAAAACCCAGTTGAATAAGTGTGAAACTTAGCTTTAAAATGATACTTTGTAAATACCGATAAAATGAATCCCAGAGTATTGGTTTTATTATGTTTTAACTATATTAAAAGAAATAAAAATAAAAGAAAACTGCCGCTTCTAATTTTGATTGTCATAATAATAATACAACTCTTTGAATTTTTAATGCCGTTATCAACTATAATATTTATTTTTATATAAAAACAATATATATGTTAGAATAATATTGTGTGGTCTATATTAAAATAGTAATCTAAGAACCTTTGTTATTGTTTCCTCTTATTAATTCTTGGAGTGTGTCACGTCTACCGTATCGGTGATGTCCCACCGTCGGCGACAACTGAGAGTCATTGATAAGCTAATGTCTTTAGGATAAACAAGTTGCCTGAATTTCATTTTCCAAAGCAGTATTTTAAATAAACAACGGTGTTAGCCTGTGTATGAAAGATAGACTGTTTTAAAGACGTACGTTGATAAAAATATTGGTTGGCGTGGGAATATTGTTGGTAGCTAGAGCAATCGAACCTGATTATCGGCGGTCGACATTTTTGTATTGATTCTTCATATTTCTTGTGAAATAAAGTGGTGTTTCAACGAAAATCGGTGTATTATTTAAACATTAGATAACATCAGAAGTGGGATTATACCGGGTGTTCGACCAGCATCGGCCAGTGACATTATTTTTTTTTTTTGTTTGTGACTATATAGTTGAAAGTGACTATTCTTTAATTGAGAAAATGTCGCTGAACGAGGGACATAATTCGGCAGTTTCTGAACCTGAGGTAGTGCAAAAATGACAGTGAATCTGTGCAAGTGCCGAGTGAAAGCAGTATACTAGATCTACACTGCTCAATATGCAGGCAACATTGCAGACTTTGGTGTCCGAGATGGCTATTTTAAAATCGACGTCCAGTATTCCACCTGAACCACCAGTTGTAAGTAATGCAAATCACTTACCCGTAACCGTTTGCACTGAGGTAAGGGAACCTTTCAATTTTAATTTCACTGGCTTTGACCCAAATAAAAGCAATTATCCAGCTGAAGAATGGTTAAATGAAGTAAACAGGATAAGAGTTAAATACAGGGTGGATGATTGTTTAGCTATAGTAAAGGCTGGGCAGGCACTTCGTGGCGAGGGTCGTCGATTTTATGAAGCATGGGCTCCCTTATCTCGTACGTGGGACTCTTTTCAAGAAGACTTTCTCACTGCATTTCCTGACCATGAATCATGGGCGAGCAAGTTTAAGAAGGCTTATGAGGTGAATTGTTCGCAGTTCGAGACTTTCAGTGAGTACGCTAGAATTAAAATAAGAGACTTATATCGATTTCATTCGGAATTACCTTGGGAGAAAGTGCTGTCTATTGTAGTCGAGGGTATTAATTCAAATTTTATTTTTGAAAGTGTCCGTGTACAAAATCCTTCAAATTTGGCCGAATTAATGTTAATTCTAAGAAGACACGAATCATTAAAACGAAAAGCTTCAACAGATCGAAAGTATGCTGATAACTTACCACCGTTCAAGCAACGTCGTCGGGATTTTGTTTTTTCTGGTAAATGCCATCATTGTGGAAAAACTGGTCACAAAAAGGAAGATTGTTGATCTTTACAATTTGAAAACAAAATAAATAACAAAATTGTTAAATCCACAGCTGCCGAATGTACATTTTGTAAGAGAATAGGGCACAATGAAGATGATTGTTGGAAAAAGAATGGAAAACCTAAAGTTTTATGTGCTAGTTTGAGAAGATGCACTATCACGCCAAAAGCCACTATTCTGTTTGGTGACAGAGCTCAGTCTTTTTCATACCTAGTAGATAGCGGTGCTGATTTGTCTATTATACACGAACATGTAATTCATAAAGTAAATGGCAATATGGTATCTCATAGTGTAACCCTCTCAGGACTTGGTAGCAAGGCTGTTCCCATTTTGGGAAAATGTGTTTTGTTAGTGGTTCTTCAAGAAGCTACGGTTGAAGTGGATTTTCTGGTAGTACCTGATTTCACAATTTCTGAAGTTGATGCTCTCATAGGTTGGGATGTTATTAGCCGCCCAGGTTTAGAAATTGTCCGTCGAAGCCATGGAATCGATCTTCGACTTAGTATCAACGTTCAGACTATGACATGTTCATTATCAACAATTGAAGTGTCAGGATTGGACGAGCGACAAACTCTCGTTTTGAATAATATTTTGGAAAAGGCAAGAAATGCAGCGCCATCGGTAGTTACTACAGGCAAATTGCAAATAAAGCTAAAGGATGACATTCCAGTAGCTTTTCGAGCTCGTCGCTTAGCTTATACTGAACGGGTCCAGCTCAAGTTTCTGGAGGAAAGTTAAAACCAAGATTTGACGGTCCATATGAAGTAATTAACTTACTTGATAATGAGAGATATGTGCTAAAGAGAGCAAATAATAGAAGTAAAGTCACGAAAACAGCAGCACATGAACATTTGAGGAAATGGCCGGAAGGAGGTCAAGCCTGCTAACGTTCATTTAAAGTTTGAACCTTAACTGGTTGATTATTTTTAAAGTTTGAACCTTAACTGGTTGATTATTTTTAAAGTTTGAACCTTGACTGGTTGATTATTTTTAAAGTTTGAACCTTAACTGGTTGATTATTTTTTTAAAGTTTGAACCTTAACTGGTTGATTATTTTTAAAGTTTGAACCTTAACTGGTTGATTATTTTTAAAGTTTGAACCTTGACTGGTTGATTATTTTTAAAGTTTGAACCTTAACTGGTTGATTATTTTTTTAAAGTTTGAACCTTAACTGGTTGATTATTTTTAAAGTTTGAACCTTAACTGGTTGATTATTTTTAAAGTTTGAACCTTGACTGGTTGATTATTTTTAAAGTTTGAACCTTAACTGGTTGATTATTTTTTAAAGTTTGAACCTTGACTGGTTGATTATTTTTAAAGTTTGAACCTTAACTGGTTGATTATTTTTTTAAAGTTTGAACCTTAACTGGTTGATTAATTTTAAAGTTTGAACCTTAACTGGTTGATTATTTTTAAAGTTTGAACCTAAACTGGTTGATTATTTTAAAAAAAAAAAAAAAAAGTTTGAACCTTAACTGGTTGATTATTTTTAAAGTTTGAACCTTGACTGGTTGATTATTTTTGAAGTTTGAACCTTAACTGGTTGATTATTTTTTTAAAGTTTGAACCTTAACTGGTTGATTAATTTTAAAGTTTGAACCTTAACTGGTTGATTATTTTTAAAGTTTGAACCTTAACTGGTTGATTATTTAAAAAAAAAAAAAAAAAAAAAAGTTTGAACCTTAACTGGTTGATTATTTTTAAAGTTTGAACCTTGACTGGTTGATTATTTTTGAAGTTTGAAATTTAAATAGTTGATTATCTTTATACACATATTTTTTATTTTTTTTTTGTTTTGTGTTTTTGTTTTGTCTGTTTGGTTGTTTTGTGACTTGTGCGTGGGCGCACAATTTGCAGGATGGCCGTGTTAGAATAATATTGTGTGGTCTATATTAAAATAGTAATCTAAGAACCTTTGTTATTGTTTCCTCTTATTAATTCTGAGTGTATCACGTCTGCCGTATCGGTGATGTCACCGTCGGCGACAACTGAGAGAGTCATTGATAAGCTAATGTCTTTAGGATAAACAAGTTGCCTGAATTTCATTTTCCAAAGCAGTATTTTAAATAAACAACGGTGTTAGCCTGTTATGAAAGATAGACTGTTTTAAAGACGTACGTTGATAAAAATATTGGTTGGCGTGAATATTGTTGGCAGTTAGAGAATCGACCTGATTATCGGCGGTCGACATTTTTTGTATTGATTCTTCATATTTTTGTGAAATAAAGTGGTGTTTCAACGAAAATCGGTGTATTATTTAAACATTAGATAACATATATATTTTTATAATTTGTATTTAGCAAATGTAAAGCACATCATACTTGTATAAATAATTTCTTTTGTGTCATAAATATGATAAATTAACATTATGATTTTTCTTAAGAAACTCTTTTATACTTTTTCGATAATACCAAAGTTTAATTTTTCTTTACCTCGCCCTTTATTGCTCAAGTTTTTTTTATTTTTTTTGTAAGTCTTTGGATTTTAAAAATCCCATTGAAAAACTTAAAAAAATGTATCTTACGTTTTTTTGATAGGTGACAAAATTAAATAAGAAAATTTATCTAATTTTTTGGAGTTAATTTATAATTGTTCTTACAATTTTTATATCGCCTGTTTGCTAAAGTAAATAATAAAAAAACTGATATAAACAAAACAGTTTGTTGATGCTTATTTATATTCAAAGGATATTTTATTATAAAGTCACAAAAGAAATTTTTGTTTATCTCATTTTGCTCCACATGTTCTGTGTACCCTATTTATCCGTTTTTATTTAGTTTGTTTGTTTGAAAAATTTATGCTGTAATTGTTTTCTGACTTACAAACTGCAAAATTTTGGACTTTTATTGATATGTCTAAAGGAGAAAACAATTTTCCCTGTTTTACATTAGTTATTGTTTAACAGTCATTTGATTTTGAGCAAACGTAACTAAATATACTTAATTAAATATCTTATAATAATATAAACTTAAATAATAGCCTCACTTTGCAAATTAACCACCTCCCCTTCGGATATGTTATAGCTACATCTTGGTCCATTAGTCTCCCTTGTAACATAGTTACCATGTATTTCACTAGATGCGTTACTGTATGATATTGGAGGTTCCCTTCTCGTCCTCCATCCCCAACAAAGTAATTTGGAGGTCATTTGACAGCAACTTTGAAGGGTCTTTTTGAAAGCCACCCGAAATTCTCTGTTGAAGTACGCGTAAATCAAAGGATTTAATGCCGAGTTGAAGTATCCGACCCAAAATACCAGTGTCACTACCCAAGGCGGACTATGGCACCGTTCGTTGCCGCAGAGTGTTGAGATGAGGTACCTGTAAAGAAAATGCTGTGTTAGAAGGTATTTACAGTACCTAAATAATTTTTTTTTAAATAATATTTTTAAAACAATGATTAACATGCTTTTAAGTTATTTATTACTAAGACCGCCATCAGTTTAAATCTTGGCAACCAATCGACCAATTAAAAACACAGGCCCACAAAATAAAATAAAGTGGTATGTGCTGGGTTTTGGACAAAGATTTTGACAAATTTTTTGCCGCTGAACACGAATTTGAAGTAAAAACTAAATGTCAAACGGCAAAACAGAAACAAATTTCGGTGACCAAGGGAGCACTAGCAATTTTTTTATTGAAAGGGGGTTATGTAGCACCCTATTTTAAAGGCCTTTTGACGCTCTATTTAACACCACTTTGTTTTTAAAAATCAGTCGAGTCGGTCCAGAATTACAAGCTAATACCATTAAAATCGCACTGTTGGTCAAGGTAAGTTTATATTTATACTGGGAATAGGTTGCGAGACATCCACAACTTTTACGCGGTTCGAGGTCGGGGACGCAAGGATGGGCACCCCACGGAGAAAAGTTGGCAAGACTGGGTAAAATCAAAGCCGATGATCAATCCAGTGGCGTCTAGAATTTGCGCATTTTATTTTGCATTGTTTTGAAAGTGATATTTGTTGAAAAATGTAATTCCAAATGTTCTTTATTTAAAGTAAAAGAATTTACAACTTATTATTGATTAAAAAGTGTTGTTTAAACGGTTGTTCTAATAATACAATAAACTGTATATCTCCGGCACTGAACAACATGGTCGAAAAATGGGAAATGTAACGTCATCACACGTCAAAGCAATATGGCCGAATATCGCGACCCTATATAGACCGACTTTGACTGTTGGTATAGAATTTAAGCCAAATTTCAAATGGTTGTAAGTCCGAAACGGCTGCGCTGATTCTTAAAAACAAAGTGGCGTTAAATGGAAAACAACAAGCCTTTAAAATGAGGTACTACATAACCCCTTTCAATAAAAAATAATGCTAGTGCCCCCTAGGCCCTCGCAATTAGGTTTTTACAGTTTAACCTCTGGTTTTGACTTTAGATTTGTGTTCTGCGGCAAAAAATATGTCAGAAAATCTTTGTACGATACCCAGCATATATCACTTTTTTATTTTGAGGGCCAGTGAAATTATTGTGATATTATATTATAAAAAGCATTTTTCTTAGATTTTTGATTTTTATTAGGAGCCTTTTTTAAAAATTGACAAAAATAATAAGGTTGATTTAATGCAAAAACTGCTAAGGCATATAAGTAATCCGATTTTTATTTAATAAAAACAATTGGGCACAAAGCATCTTGTACACGTGAAAAAATATTATAGTACTATTATTAATATTAAGATCACATATTTTTAACTCTACCTAACTAGTAAAGCTGGTTATCTTTAAAAGATAAAAATTTTAAAATTATTGTGCAAGAATTTACAAACTTATATAATTAAATATTGGCATGATATTTCACCACCACATAAGTTTTTTTAAGGAAAAAAATGGCAAGATCTAAAGAAATCATGCACAAGAATCTTTTTTTTTTGTTTATTGAAAATTGACCTTTATGCTAAAACGTTTTTGATTTTTAACCTTATTTCATATGTGTAAAATTTAAAAGAAAAGACAGATTCTATATGTATTGATCTTTTTAATTATTTGACCTTAATCTTTGGACAAAATACTAAAAGGAAGCATCTTTAGTATTTTGTAATTTTACCTCACTTTTTATTATTTTGTCTTAGTTTATTTAAATTTTACGCTATACCGCTTTTTTACATTACATATCAAAATCAATTTTTATGTTATTGGGCATGGAGAAATTTAAGAAAAAAAATTATTTCGCAAAAATCCATATGTTGTGCACACATTGCTTGGATACGTCTCTTACTTTTATTTCAAAAGCAGAATAAAACTATTTTGTATATACAGGGTCTTACAGAATGTTGTTAAGAAAATTTAAGGGCAGATTCTACATCAAAAATATAAAGGATATAGCCCAAGAGCCCGCGACGCCCAGACCTTCGTTATTTTATAAAACCTGAAAGTTTTTCTATGTGTTCCCCCAACACAGGTAAGAACGATCAGGGACTATAAAATATGGGTAGTGGTTACTTTGGCAGGTAACAGGTAACAAAGGTGTATGAAATAGTACCCCGAAATTGTTAAAGTATAAGCGTCAGTTTTCTGATATTTTCTTGGGAATAATATTAGAAATGACGTCATCCATTGCCAGACACTTAGTACGGTTGCAACCCCTTGCCAGACACCCCTAAAGTTTAATAAATTATAATTAAACTTTCGTCATAGTATAAAAGCTGAATTTTATATATGTTACTTGAAGGACTATTAGAAGATATTACCTGAGTAGCCAGACAGTTTCAATAGTTTTTACATCTGGCCAGACATATTGAAAGTCTATCGTAGGTGCGAGAGCGAGGCATACATATTCATGCGGATGCGAGTGAGATAGTGAGTATGGTCTATTGCGCACCTCTTACGGCGCAACATCTGTCGTTTATACTTTAGTATTTTGTGTTGAACTATTATACGTTCAGTTTACGTTTTATTATTTTTTGTGAAATAAACGTGGTGCAGTTTTAGAAAAATCTTATTATGGGAGACGTATTAATTTGTTTTATTTTGTAAAGAAAGTAGTGGAAAAATAATATTGTTTTCGGAGGAAACATTAAAAAAATGTCAGACTATTTTAAAACTTAGAAAAAAACATAACCTTAAATATAAAAACATTACTTTGCCGAATGAATGGACAGACAGTGGTTATCACCGGGAATGCTATAAAGCATTCACAGGACTTATGAAAAAATATTTTTCTTCTGAACCTGTAAATTCTGAAAAAAATAGTGAAAAAAAAATCAGCTAGTGAAACTACAGACAATGACTTTCC
This sequence comes from Listronotus bonariensis, assembly GCA_014170235.1. NCBI lineage: Eukaryota > Metazoa > Arthropoda > Insecta > Coleoptera > Curculionidae > Listronotus > Listronotus bonariensis. The sequence continues at coordinate 115,031 of JACEGR010002474.1, read as the reverse complement.
AGCCACACCGGTGGTTCCTGACGAATCAACCATGGAACCATCTCATTCACAGTCTACATCTTTAGAATCTTCATCAATATCACATCCAAATTTAATTAATGAATCAATAGAACCACAACCTTCAGTTTGTCAAGAATATGGTGACCTAGAGGAAGCTGTGTAAACGACAACGGGACTATTTTGAAAAAACGGGTTTAAATTACAGCATTTCTATTAGAAAACAATAGAGGGCGCTTATATCAATCGGGATCAAATGAAACCAAGATGAAACAGTGTTGCCAGATATATCAATATGTAGTGGAATTCATTACATTTCTTTTCACAGATAATATGACGACTTTTGGATTTATGATTTTTAAAGCGTAATTAAAAGAGCCTAAATCTATTTAAACTATTAAAATGTTACCTGGTTATCACGGGTTTTTTTTGTTATTTTCTTTTTCTTTTACGTGTGTATTATTTGTATTTGTAAATTTGACATATTTATTCACTAAATAATACACCACAACACATAACATTACTTAAATGGTGTATATTTAAAACCTTATATGTGTAATTATTAAAAATTTCAAGAATTTCTAAGTTTAAAATGTATTTATTTGTATAAAACATAGTAAATAATCCATTTTACATTTTGAGTAGGAATTTACGAAATGTCATTTTGCAACACAGCTTTCATGGGCATCTTTATTAAATTTTAACTTTTCTAAATTTGACGTGTTATGCTAGGTTAACAACGACGTTCGAAAAATTGTCAAAAGACAATATTTTGATGATTATGTGCATTAAAATGGATCTTTTATTGTATTAAATGTAAAATAAAGTAAATACTGCCTTGCTTCAAACTGCTAAATAGGAAATATTTCTAAAAAAGGAGATATCTATTTTTAAAATTTAACCGGTAAGTATTTAACTGGCAAATTATTTAAATATTTTTAAGTAGATCTTGATTTATTTTTAATTGAAACTTACTTGACTGATCTCAAAGTTATTTTTTACGCCGTTTATGAGTCCAAATTACCGTAAAACTTACGTTTATATTAAATTGGAATTTTTACTCTAGTAGATAATTTAAAATTTGACGTTAAAGTAGGGGAACTTCATAGTTTAGAATTGTACTAGGTATATCCTTGACAGATGCATTACAGCTAGCAGTCTACCACCTTCTAAAAGCGAGCTTTTACAGCAATTTCAGCGAGCAAACTATATCTGCGCTATTTGGAACAATGCTCATCTGAAAAATCCAACTGCATATCAACCAGAAAATAATGGTTGGCTTTTGGAAAATAACCAATACCATTTTAAATGGTTTGAAGGGGATCAGCTACCAAGCTATGTTAGTGATTATCTCAAAACTCCATCAGGTATGTAATAATTATTTAAAATTATTGTACATGATTTTGTTATTATTTATAATTATATTAACTTAGTTAAACTTTTACAGAAGCTGAAGAAAAAGACGATATTGAAGATGATCAAGCCATGGACTGGAGTAGTGGTGACGAAGATTCTGAAGATATCGACAACGATGAAAATTAATTAATTAATGAAATTAAAATAACTAAACATAATAAAACTATTTTTTTCATTGAATTTCTTAGTACTAAAACTACTATTCCCTTCTTTAATTTCCTTTCCAATAAACAATCAAGTTTTTAAATAAAATCACCAAATCTCGGAAATATCATAGAATAATTTATAAATAAAAATAATGATTTATAATAAGTGTGAATTTAACCGGGGTTAATAAATTTTTATAATAGAAAAGAAAAAAATAATTAATTAAAAAAAATCAAAGAAAAGAAATCGATTTGTAGATTTTTAAATTATTTAAATATGCATATTTATTTTCTCGATTTATCAAGATTTGCCTATTTTTTTTTAATTATAAAAATTATTCAATATCCGCTAGATTCAAACTTATCATTTGTAGGCATAAAAATTTTACTAAATCTTTTTTTTATTTTTAAGTCATACTTAACACATAAAACCTACAGTATAAATGACAAATGTTGCGCCGTAAGAGGTGCGCAATAGACCATACTCACTATCTCACTCGCATTGGCATGAACATGTATGCCTCGCTCTCGCACCTACGATAGACTTTCAATGTGTCTGGCAAGATGTAAAAACTATTGAAACTGTCTGGCTACTCAGGTAATATCTTCTAATAGTCCTCCAAGTAACATATAATATAAAATTCAGCTTTTATACTATGACAAAAGTATAATTATAATTTATTAAACTTTAGGGGTGTCTGGCAAGGGGTTGCAACCGTACTAAGTGTCTGGCAATGGATGACGTCATTTTTAATATTATTCCCAAGAAAATATCAGAAAACTGACGCTTATACTTTAACAATTTCGGGGTACTATTTTATACACCTTTGTTACCTGTTACCTGCCAAAGTAACCACTACCCATATTTTATAGTCCCTGATCGTTCTTACCTGTGTTGGGGGAACACATAGAAAAACTTTCAGGTTTTATAAAATAACGAAGGTCTGCGCGTCGCGGGCTCTTGCTCTAATAGTTCATATAAACATGACTTAGCAAATTTTTCGTTCTGGTTAGAAAAAATTGTTACACTGGATATACACCTTATATAAATAGGTATTTATTGTTGTTACATAATTAAAGGTTTTTGCAAAAACAACTAATGTCTTTTCTAGCAATGCCAGCAAATTGTATGCAATTTTTGATCAAAGTTATTGGACAAGAAGATTGCTAAGTGTAAAACCAGCTTAGGCCCGCCGCAAATTGAACCCAGCCCACGCACAGCACACGTGCAGTCCACGCGTGCATAACTCTTGTAAAACATGCTTTTAAGAGCTGGCTCTAGGCTGGGTCCAATATGGGCCACTCCATTTAAAAGCATGTTTTACAAAGTTATGCACGCGTGGGCTGCTCGTATGCTGTGCGTGGGCTGGGTTCAATTTGCGGCGGGCCTAAGGAAAGGCGCAAATTGAGACACGTATAATGCGTGAAACGCAACGCAGCACAGAACGTATTTTTGTAACTTATAAAATTAAATTATACAGCGCAAATTGACTAGCGACGCGTCTACTTAAAAAGACGTTGATTTTTGTGACAGTGATATAGTTTCTCCCGTCGCACGCGTAAGACGCGTCTCAATTTGCGGCTTGCCTAACACCCAGTATATGTTTGTTTATCGTTAATAATAAGATGTTTTTTTTTGCCGTTATCATAAATAAACAGTACTTTAGGTAATTTTCTAGAAACTTGCGGCAACTTCTATATTGACAAAATTTGGTATACGTGGGCTTTTTGGGGCGCTGATCATGAATCTGAAAGAGTTTTTTGTTGAAAACGATTTGTTCCCGGATATCCATTATTAGACTTGAAATTCAAACTAATCCCATTTTTACTATTTTCCCTTTTTTGCACACAATTCTTGAGTTAAAGCTAAAGTGGCACACAGTATTTGATTTTCACCTTTAAAATCCCGTTTTTCTATGTATTCTATATTATCTTTGCATTAAATTGCATAGCTTTACTCTAAATCATTTCAATCCCAGTGTGCCATAAAGCCCCATGTGTATGTATGGTTGCGGCATTATTAAAGTAAAGCCATGCAATTTAATGCAAAAATAATGTAAAAACGTAAAAAACGGGGTTTTAAAAGGTAAAATTTAAATATTGTGTGATTCTTTAGCTGTAAATCAAGAATTGTTTGCACAAAGTAGAAGAAATATAGTAAAAATAGGATTCGTTTAAATTTCAAGTCTGATGATGAAAATTCGTGATCAGCGCCTAAATAAACCCCCGAATACAAAATTTCATCAAAATTGGAATTGCCGCAAGTTTCTAGAAAATTACCGTACCTTATTGTAGAACACTACATAAAGTTTTAAAAAAGTAACTTACGTAGTATGCAACACTTACATAAAGTTACTTTTTTACTTATGGGATTACCGGACTCGCCTGCCAAACTTTCCATTCGTAAAAAAGTATTACTTTATGCACTTGCAACATAAATTTATATTTTTGTTTAAACAAATTTTATACGTGCCAAACAAAATACTACGGTAAGAAATCATCTTGTAATAAAGTGACAGACAGCTACATTTAAAATTTAATATTTTGGTAGTCGCCTTTCGTTCCGTCCGTCGTGTTGATAAATGAACAAGGGTAGTAAGCAAAAGAAGACGGTTCTTTTTAACTACTTATGACATGGTAAATTGTTAAGGTAAACCAAAAGCCATTTATCATAGTACCTAATACAAGTATATGCTATAGACAAATGCGAGACACGTAGAGGTTAATAGCTTTAAAAGTCGGGTGTTGGCCTAGCGTGTTAAAGCGCCGGGTCGTTGAGAGCACACGTGGTGTGGGTTCGAATCCTGCCGGCGGCCAAGGTCAGAAATTTAGTGGTTAGCTCAACAAAACGGACAAACTGCAACATGTACGACGTACGACCAGCAAGGACTAAGGTGCCTAAACACACTTTGCCGTGTCCTGCGCAACCGTAGACATGTGGACCCCACTCAGTTGGTAGGTTTGTTTGTCCCCCTGGAAGGGGACGAGGTCTTAAGTTGTCGCGCATAGGACCGTGGTTCGGAACCCACGTTAAGTTGTAGGTCCCGTCTGGCTGACATCACCCAGAGGTAAAAGGACACAATAAGCCGAGCGGCTTCAGTGCATGGGTTATCACGGCCCTATTCTAAGGTCTAAAGGTTTAACAGATTTGAAGCTAACTGGGGTTATACCTAATAAAATGTAATAAGGTAAAAGCCTATTTTATCGCTAATCCTGACGTAATAAATATGTAGGGCTTTTGTGTGCCTGAAGTGTTTATTGTGTTATACACGGCGATCAAACTTAAGTTGGCACTATTGCTAACTTTTTATTATTGGAGATACAATGTCTGTTAAATCAGTGAAGTTGTAATGTACTGCCAACAGAAAAACAATTGAACATTGGGTTTAAAATGTATTGCACAAAATGTACTTTTTTTAAAAATGAAACACACTGAATAATATATATTATAATTAGAACGATTTAGTAATATGGGGTAGATTTAATTTTTAATAGTTTCGGAAATATGACCATCCTTAGGAATTTAATAGTAAACTGTATTTTTAAAATAAAACACCCTGTATATTGCATTGCCATTAAAAATATATTTTAAACAGATTTAAGAAAATACTACACTTGATATATCTATCTCTTTTAGTTTTGGAAATATGGCTATCCAAATGTGAAAAAATGTTATATTTCCACTATATCTACATCTCTATGCTATTTATAAACACTAAGTTTGGGATCCTTCAATTAGTAAAAATTGACAGTAATATCTACTATTTTCTAGATTTGAATGACCATATTTCCAAAACTACAAGATATAGACATATGAAATGTGGTAATTTCATAAAGCTCCTGAAAATATCCATTTAATGGTGATGCCTCATTTAGGGTGTTTTATTAAAAAATGCGAGTTTACTAATAAATGCTTGAGGATGGCTTTATTTTCCAAACTATTAAAAATTAAATCTTTGATAGATCTTTCAAATAGCGATATATTATATAGGTTGTTTTATAAAAAACGTTACTTTTTTGCAATAAAATAAAAACTCTATGTTTAACTGTTTTTTGTTGGCAGCATGTTAATTAGCGAAAAAATAGCACAACTTTACTATTTCAACCGATTTCGTATCTCCAATAATAGAAAAGTTAGCAATAGTGCCGACTTAAGTTTGATGACCCTGTATAATTATTATATCTTATATTTTTTTTTTTTTGGTTTAACCAACATCAGTTTGTCAAGTATTCTTTTCAATTCTACAGAAAAAGAATTGTTGAAGAAGCTACCTTACAGTCCAGTTAAAAGGTATACAGGGTGTTTCTAAACAAATGTGAAAAATATACCGTGTAAGGCTTTCACGGCCATCTTCTGCTAAACGTAAGTTTTTGAGCGATTCGGCCGTCGTTGTAGATTTTGTATCCTTGACGTTTCGCCAGCGCGAGTTGGTGGAATTCTTAGAAGGTTTCTAATGAACTACTTGCGTACTTCTTATGCAGTAGTATGTACGACGGCCGAATAGCCCAAAAACTTAAGTTTTAAGATTAGGACATATGTTTATATGAAGTTTTTTTCCTATTTTTTGGTGAAAAATCACCTCCTAACATTTTTCGCATTTGTTTAGAAACTGGTATAAAGCGAAGATGACACCTACTAAAATAAAAAATAACCTTAAAAATATTGGACGATTTAAAGTTAATCTAAAGATTAATCAGAGCATCAAAAATATAGTAGGCAATGATTTATTATTAATATTTAAAAAAATTCAACTTTAATTGTTTTTATTTTTAGTTATTTACACAACCAGACATTTTGATGCCCTAAGCAATCGACACGTTTGGTGCCCCCTAGACAAAAAAAAGCCCTCACTTTTCCACAAACCATATTTCTTTTAAAAATTTTTAGAGAGCAAAAAAAAGGTCTCCGTCTTCTTAACTTACTTATTTCTTAAAGAAAAACGGACGTTCCTACTATTTCCGTTCTTTTTAATCTTCTGTGCCCCCTTTGTTGTGCCCTTTAGGACGTGGTGCCCTAAGCAATTGCTTAATTTGCATATAGGGTTAATCCAGAACTGCACACAACGTTTTGAACAATCCTATCTTTGTCCGTTTTCAATTGTAAACAGACAGAGATAGGACTGCCCGAAACGTTGTGTGAATAATTAAAAATAAAGTCCGAAATTTTTTAGGTATCACAATATCAAATCAAAAATTGCAAGTTTCCAATTATTCAAAAGTTAAAATTTTAAAACAGAAGTATAAAAGTCTATATTTTTTGTTTATTACGAAAACATTTTTTAATAATATTAGGTAAAATCTTCAAATGTCAAATTTTAATTATTATAACATTCTGGCTTTCATTACCTACACACAAAATTATATTATTAAGTATAAAGTTAGTCATTTAATAATTTTAGGTATTCTGCTAAAGTCTAACTAAATTAATATTCTAACATTTAAATTAATAAGGGTTTGATAAACAAAAATATATACGTCTACCCGCCTACGAAAGTAATATATCAGGAATTTTAGAAGGAATACACTAGTATAACCCCAAACAAAGATTTTACACTTATATTTATTTATACAGGGGTGTGCCAACTCTATTTATACACTAAATAACTTTGCCCCTGTATAATATACAAAAAAACTTAAAATAAAAAACCTTTATTTGGATACACTATTTTTATTGAGAGTATTAGTTAATATATAAAATGTTTAAATTATGTATTTTTGATTGTCAAGTAGGTTTAATTTTTCTAAAGGATAACCCTGTATATTTTATTTTACCAAATTTTGACCCTGTATTAAATTCTACAACAAAAATGTATAAGACACAATAAGACAAGGGTGTCGCTAAGGGGGGCAGGAGGGCAGCTGCCCCCCCAAGAGATTTTAAAAAAGTTGCTCAATATAAAGCAACCAAAGTCTCAATTCTTTTTCTTGGCTTGCTTGATCGATTATTCTCGTACGCACGAAACTCGAATAAAATCACGAGTTCCATTCCACCAAATCTAAACAGTTTCTGCGTTCGTATTTTCCTCACAAAAATATCAATTTATTTTTGTTTTACTAATATTATAAATGCGGACTTTGCATCAGTTTTAAAATTCCAAAAATTCGGTAACTATTTACGATATCCGATTCTTAATAGATAGTAGAGTCGCGAAGTCAATCAATTTAGATAAATTTCATATGATAGGTTATTCTGATAATTTGTAATGATAGTAATCGAAACAGCAAAAAAGTACTTCACCGGCATCTTTTTTCTGAAGCATAGACATGCAGATTATTTTTTCCTGTCGTTTTTGAAATAGCTAGTTTAAAACAAATGAAATATTTACATTATCACTTTTGCTCAGTTTTGTCCCTGCCTGAGAGTTGTCAATTTTATTTTTCAACGTGCTTTATATTGGATTTTAACACGAACCATCTTTTGTATTCGCGATTCAGATTAAGGAATTCAACGTTGATACGGTCAATTAGCTGATAAAATGGGTTTCTGGATCCAATCCAGGGAAGAATATTAACAGAAATTACCAGATTTTGGTTTGTGTCTCGTTTACAAGCAAGCACTTATCAAAAAAATATATAAGACATCATTATACAGGGTTATTTTAAAGTTTATATTTTCCTTTCATTACTGTATGAATTGCAAGAAAATGAGAAAAATGTTCAAAAAAATTATGTCCGTAAATGCTTCGTTTCCAAGATACAGGGTGTTAAAGTTTTGAGAAAAAAATCCTTTTTGTCATTTTTTATTTCCTACCACTTCAGATATTATCACAAAATTTAGTACACTTTTTTTGTCCATTACATTACAGTTTTTGGAAAAAAAGTACGCCATGAATCCATCATTTACTTTGTGGGTAATTTGGTATCTTGTTATTTTTTAATCGACGAACGTTTTTCGTTTTAAAAAATAAAAGCCATTTTAATGCCCGTCAAAACATAATAAGGGTATTTACATTAATTCCGACAACAAAAAAATTAAATATTTTTTCGCATCGTAAATCGCTATGAAATCGCTAATAACGGTGACAGTCTCGATATATCGGGACGGATGGCAACCCTACTTTTGTATTATTAAATTACCAATATTTAGTCATTAAAATATTAATAAATTTCAGTATAAACACATGTTTACACTTTTTATTAATGTTTTATGTAGTATTTACTCAATAAATCAACGTTTTTGAATATACCGCCGATTTTGACATTGGGAGTGCGTATGCGCATGCACCTGCCATCCCGCAGACCCTTTCTTCAAATTGTGCCACTTTTCGAAACGGCGATTGATCATCTATCCTTGTTGCAAGTCCCCTCCCCTTTTTTTGGTTGTCGCTAAAGACCTACCCTTTTTTCCGTTTAGCTTTGGGAGTCGCCTCCCCATAATTTTATTCTGCGTATGCTGACTATCTAAACATACTTTAAATGTTTAGCAATATATATATCTTATTTATTTTGTTTTATTATTACTTATTATACTTAATTAACGCACAATAGGGTGGGTACTAAAAATACGTAGTGGTAAGTAGTTCAATTATTTTTCGCAACTGTAAAACAAAATATTTATTACAAAACATAAAATAACATTATTTATTAATATATTACACAGCGAGGTGAAAACTTTTCCATTTCTTTCGATAAATTACTTGGTTAACTGAGAATCGTTGAAGTTACTATAACTTAGAGACAGAAATAAGTCCACCCACTAAAATACGTTTTCTATTTTTAGGTAGTAGTTATTTGAAAATAACGACCGTGGTGGCACTACCGCGTTGTCTAAAAGGTGCTGTGAAATGCAACTGCATGTTTCAGTGCTTGGACAACGTTCACGGAACAGGGCGAACGATGGGTTAAACATCTAATAACCCGACACCCACGGTACTCTGGTATTTGGGCATAGACCTTCGTGGGATGTCAAAAAGATAAAAAAACCATTATAATTCTGATGATATATTAAACTTGTTATTTTTTTCTCCCTACATACAACGCGTCTAAAATCTTGGAAATGGTAAAAATACGAAGTCGGTTAAATGGTAACAAAGTTACTGTTTTATGTGCCTTATAATTTGCTATTGAGAAAGTTTTAAAATCCGAATAATTCCGAAGATATCCAGAAAAATCCGAAAGATTAGAAATTTGTTTTGCAATATCTTGTAATACACCAACAAATAAGTGACTCGTATTTTTTTATTGAACATTTAACACTTTTAAGGGGTAAAATATACCCCTTAAATCGACCCTTAAAATTGTTTTCTTTTTAAGTATCTATGAATAAAGGCTGATAGAGTTTTGTATAAATAAAATTATGGTTTGGATTTCGTCAAGTTATCTCAATTTGTTTTCAAGTAATAAAAAAATACAATTTTGAAAATGAATTTTTGAGGTGCGTTTCATCTCTTAAAAGTGTTTAATGGCCGATAAAAAAACGTGTCTCTTATTTTTGGATGTACTCTAACATATTGCAGTTGCATTAAAATCGGTCAGTGATACCTGGGATAGTTTTCTTGTTAGTAAAGTTAAATACAAATCAACAAAATTATTTGGACAAAATAATAAATTTTGTTTTATGAATTAAGTTATCCTAGATTCCTAGATAACAGTATTACAAATAGCAATAACAATTTGTCTTACAAAGCTTCGTTAATTGCCTATTTCAATCTTTATTAGGAAAGGAATAGTGTTCGGAGGATTTAGAAGGGTAATCAATGTCTCGCATCGCTTGCGCCATAATAAATTTCTTTAACTTTCCGTACTGTTCCAGAACAACTGTATTTGGATTTATTACAATCGCAGGTTACTAGTTTAAAACCTTCCATTGCACTATGGGATAGAAATCCATTATTTGGCTAAAAAGCAACTTTGAAATTTTTATGGCTCATGCTGTGTATTTAAAAGTAGATACTCCAAACTACATGTATAAAAAATTATAAAAGGATTTGACATTCTATTACGTTTATAAGGCCCGTTTCCCACGGGGCAAGACCGCAAAATGCAACAAAATGGAAATTGCGCATCAAATATTGAATTGCATTAGTGTTCACACGAGGCAAGAAACATAGTATTGAATCAGCTGATATCGACTGACCAGTACACCAACAAAGGAACAAAATCTTTCCACTACCTACACAGCTGATGCTTTATTGCTTTTACTTAAATTTTTTATAAAACTACTATAAATAAAAAAACTGACACAAAGCATTACCTTTTAATAATAAAATCAATAATTAATCCAATTTTTCGTTGGTTGATAACAGAAAAATCTCACGTGCAATGTAAGAAAATTTGAACCGGTAGTAATTTAATGACAGGCAATAAAGATTTCACCAGTTAACAAAAATAATACAATATACGCAAGCGTGCATTAAAACCTTCGCGAGACTGGCACCGAGGGAAACGGGGGTAAAAAACTTATTTTTTAAGAATAAATGACAATTATACAACTAAAAGTAATTAAGTATTAAATGAAAAGTGTTTTATCTTTGACGAAAAATTTGCAATAATTTATTTACCCAAGTAAACATAAATAAAAAACATTAAATCTACTAAGTTTATTATTAGCCTGGTTTACTAAAAAAAAGTAAAATAATATAAATAATAAAATCTATTGCTGTGTTTCCGATTCAAAGTCTCGCAAAGTCTCGCTACTTTTATTACAGATTTTTTTACCGATTTCTTAATGAGTTTTTGTACTTACAATTGCCTTGCTACTTTCTGCTATTTCTGAGTGTAAGGGCAGATACAAGTTTTTTTAATATAATTTACAAGGTTTTCCTTTAAAAAATTAAAATGTTTGTCTTACACTGTATATTTTAAAATATAAAAGCATTCTAATGAAAGATACGGATATCATAGGATCTACTCATCAAAACAGTGTTTTTATTTATTTTATACGTTAAAAAATAAAAACAGTTCGGGAGATGTAACTTTATTACGCATTTTTTTTAACTTTGGATAATGCACGAAGGCTGAAAGCCTAAATACTAACGTACCGTGGGTGTCGTGGGTCAAGGATAATAAAAGATTATGTTTCAGATTTATTCAGAATGGCCATATTTCCAAAACTAATTGAGGCATATCAAATGTGATTTTTTTAAAGTTTTTTAAAAGATCTTTTTAGTGGTATTATAATGTACAGGATGTTCCATTTAAAAAATCATACCTATTGTCGTACCCTGTATGTTACAATAAAAAATAATAATATTAAGAGGGGGTGTAAATACATATACAGTGTGTTCTAGGATAGGTGTTACAAGAGGATAATTGGACCAAACATTTTTGAATTTTTAAGCGAAATTTTGGGAAAACTGGTTGCATGGTCCAAAACTAATAAATACAAAATTTTACTCCAATTGTTATACAGGGCGGGCTATAACTAAAAAATATGAAAAGTTTCCAGAAACAACTACTTTTATCTTTAAAACAAAACAAAATTTTAAAAGTAATTGTTGTAGGAAATTGAATTTTATGTCAAAATTAAAAGTTAAAACATGACAGTTAAAAAAATGTAATCGCCAATTTGTTACATTACGCATTATAGCTTAAATAATGGGCGAATGGCGCTGCCTTCAGCAAAGTATTTTAACAACTGTTTATGGATAATGTAAAAAATTTACTATTTTTTTTACTTTAATTGCTTTAAACATAAAATTTAATTCTGCACAACATTTCCTTATACAATATTATAAAACCCCATTTTAGACAGAAAATCTGTAATAACAAAGTAAATTGTGTTTTATTTCATTTTACTTAAAAATGTGTTGTCACAAAGTAACGGACAACTCAATATATTCTTTTACAGATTTTACTTACGTAGGTGTTTTTAAAATTTCAACCTTTTTAAAAATTTAATATTCTGGGCCCTCTTTTTAAATTACCCAATGCCCTTTATTATTAGAAAATATTTTATACACAATTAAATAAATGACTACATGAATATAAAAAATAAAATAAATTAAATTGCCTTAATGTGCAAATTTGCAAAAATATGCTTTTCCTGTGCCCTCTTCTCTTAGAATTACCTAATGCCGTATTTTATTAAAAAAATATTAAAGGTACACATAATTAAATAAATGATTAAATAAATAAACACATGTAAAAAAAATCCAAAATTAAATTGCCCTAAACTGCAAATTTCCAAAAATATGTTTTTATCGTGCCCTCTTTTCTTAGAATTACCCAATGCCCTATTATATAATAATAAAAAAATTATACCCAGGTAAATAACTAACTAAATAAATATTTAAAAAATCAAAATTTAATTGCCCGAAACCGCAACGTTTCAAAATATGCTTTTCTCCAAATAACTACGGTTCGTTAATCGTTAGATATTCAGTCAGATTTAGAGATATAACTAAATACGCTAAATTCTTTTCAAAGCACTTATCGAACTCTAATGCAAAATTCAATAACTGAATTATATTTTGTTCCTCTTTTTGGTATTATCAACGACGAACGATGAGAAATTGAATAGCGCATCATTTGATAAAAGGTCATAATACCAATATTTACATTTTAGGGTATTATTAAAATATTTTTCTGTTTGCTCGGTCTCCTTTATATTTAACTTGTTATGATGTTTGCTAACAAGATATTATACGTCTAAAAAAGTCAAACCGTCGGATACATTAATTTTATTAAGAAGAGAATAATAAATATCTACATTAACAAAAATCTTCATTTTTAAATATTTCTTACATCGTTTTGTATGTTTAATAAACAAATTTGTTTAATAATGCTATATGGTAATGGTGTTACCGTCTTTTTAAAGACCAGTCTAGAGGTAGGTTTATTGTTTCATGGTGGCAAAGAACCATCCATTTTCAAGGTTTCTGTTGTACTTATGCACTGTATATAAAGTTGTTTAACTTTGCTGTTTTGACAAGAAGCAGTATTTTAATACGACAAAGGCTGTTTTAATTCATCAGTAATTATTTAACTACATAAATAGGTAATTATGCAAGCTCCTATATTATAGACAGAAAATATGGTATTAATGGCTACCTTTATATTACCAAAAATCAAGAAAATTACTTTAAATAAGGAATAGTAAAGATTTCAATATGCTACTTAGGTCTTTCTTCGATACGTTAACTCCTTACGGTGGCATAAACCAGCTAACTTCAATAGGTCTATTAACTTAATTAAAAGATAACTCCCCAAGAAATCTCGTTACGTAGTGGTAACCTTCTTGTATTAAAGCTAAGTAAAACCGACTTAAATTACTTCTATACCATGTAGAACGGAAGCTTTCATAGCCTTGGTCAACTAAGAAATCTTGATTCTTGGGTTTAGACCGCGTCAAATTAAAAGCGTTTACCGACATTTCGCCATCGAATGCACGAGGCATCTTCAGGGATGTTTACTTTGCGAGATTGGAACACTGAATCATTCAGTGTGGAAATATCGTAATGTGATTCTAAAAGCTATGTTAATTTTTCATTATACCTTTGAGCTGTAAAAGCATCAAGCTTGTTTTATATATATATATATATATATATATATATATATATATATATATATATATATATATATATATATATATACATATATATATATATATATATATATATATATATATATATATATATATATATATATATATATATATATGTATTTTTAATATACTATACGCAGCGCCTATTATACACGAAAAAAAATTTTGAAGAGCAAAAAAGGTCATTCCCTTTTTTTCGCGCCTACTAAGGGAAAATTTTTAAGCAAACTTATAATTAAATACAGCCAAGTATTAGAGTACAATCAAAATTTTACAAAATTTAGTCTGTCGCTCTTATTATCCGACCCCCATTTAACGTTGATTTGGAATATGGGAACACTCTTAGATGTATCAAAAATTTTACTTAACCCATGTAACAATATAACTACATGCTAACCCTGGCGATGACAATCTGCTGTTTTCTTATAAGCTTGGAGCGAAAAACAAACAAATGTCCCTAGAGACTTAACTCACTGCACTGCCGATTCGTGTGCGCCAGGAAAAGTTTGTCAATGATTGAGAAAGCGGCCAAGTACCTACGATCATGCCAAAGTAAATACGTTCCGTTCTACCAGGGTTACGTTCATTATTCGTTACAAAGTACACATTTCTTACATTTCTGCTACAGAGGTCGTTCCTAAATGTATTATTTATTACACTGCTTTCTGTCTTACAGCGTTCAAAAAAGTCTGGGAATGTAACTCTTTTTAGGCTCTTTTTATTTAGGTACTAATTTATCTCCAAACCACAAAATACCTACAAACTTTTTCAAATTCAAAATAAGGATATCTTTATACAAACACAAACATACAGGTTTTTAGAAATTTATTGCATTAATAAGAATTGATTTGTTTAGAAATTGATTTATAGTAAATTAAAATTGTAATTTATATTAGATTATAATTAAATAAATAAACATTTATTTTCCGTTACATGCCAGGTTACAAGGGACATTTACGTTTCATTTTCTAGATAGCGTTCAAATATTGCTTTTACAATGACATTTTAAATGTCATTTTGCTTCCATTACAGAGTACAAGGGTTACTTTACATTTTATTTATGAACGCACTCCAGTAGCACTCTCATTACAAGACCGCTTTCATTACCCTGCGCTCCCCTAATGCTGCTGTTACAAGATTACAGACATTTTATGACAAATGATTTTGTGTAATCAAAATTAATTGTATTGAAATTTATACAAAAACACCGTATTTTTGACTATTTTGACAATTATTGTTTAAAATTAAAAGAGACGGTTTATATTTGTAAAAAAACTAATTCGTGCCGAGTAAATAAAATCTATATCGGGTGACAACGAAATACCTATTCCAGCATTTTATCTTCTTCGGTACAAAGGTATACCTTTCAAATTTTTGTATGTTATATTGTGTCACTAGATGCTAATTTTGGATATAATAACAAATACATACTACTTCCGGTTTAACCAAAAGTGACATAAACTTTATTATTTTAAATGGAACCCTATATATTTTTTGGCATTTGGTTTCTACATGTCATTCCTAATATAAAACCTTATAAATTTATAACCTAACGAAAATGTCCGGACGACAGCCCAATAGGCAAGATTATGGGAAAACAAATAAACATCACAATAATTTAAAATTCTTAAATTGTTTCTTTTCGAAGACTTGATCTCCTTAGGTCATTTTAATACTACTCGGGTTTAACCGAAAGTGCTGTCAAGTCTGAACTTCTAAATATCATAACCCTAATAATTTTAATAGAACACCCTATATGTTTTTAATATTTAGATTCTACCATTTATTCCTGATATTAAATCTATTTTATATCTATAACCTATCTCTTGTGGTTTTCGAGAACATAGCGTTCAAAAATTAAAAAAAAATGTGCAAAAATTTTTTCGTATATTTGTTTCTTATAAATACTGCATATAGTGACGATCGTCTGAAAATTTTTTAACGCAATATTTATATTAGAAATTTAATATCAGGAGTAAATGGTAGAATCTAAGTATTACAAAATATACAGGAACCTGCTACAATTGATTTCTCGGACAGTAGGATTTAGAAAATGTTGAAAATTTTGTAACTTTATAAAGTCAGTGGGGGACATACAACTAAAATATTTTGACAGTTCTACCACTTCCGGTTATACAGGAAGTTAATGTCAAGCTATTATATAACCATGATTTTTTTTCTAAACAAAAGCCTTTAATATGAGTTGGGGATGGGTTCCTCGTAGAGAAAGAACTACTTTAGTAGACTCTATTAATATTTTCACAATGTGGAAATACAGGGTGGTCAATAAAAATCATTAAAAATGATAACGACAAAAACCCTAAAAGTTAATTTTTTCAAAGGGTAACGCCCATCTTTTTTACCTTATCCTAAAAACCAAAAATAAGGGTATGTTTGTCAATGGATATTTATTTCAAAAATAAATAGTTTTTGAAATATTAACAATTTGTTATTTATCTATTCTCACAATGCTTTAAATGCGACTTAGTTTGGCTTCTAGTAGGCCATGGCCTCGAAATGCGGCGCCATAGCCTACTACCCGTACTTAAAAGCATTGTAAGAATATATAAATATTAAATTGGTAATATTTCAAAAACCATAAATTCTTGAAATGGACATCCTTTTACAAACTTACCCTTATTTTTGGTGCTTAATAGGATAAGGTAAAAAATTGACTTTGGGGTTTTTGTCTGGACTTAGGTATAGAAAAATGTACAAAAATTATGTTTAGAATTTTACGCACAATCTAAAAAAAAATAATATAAATGGTGTTTTATTTTAAGGAAGTTCACATTACCTTCCGGTATAACCGGAAGTGATAGAACTGTAAAAATATTTTAGTTGTATGTCCCCCACCGACTTTATAATGTTACCAATTTTTCAAAATTTTCCAAGCCTACTTTCCGAGAAATCGGTCGCAGCAGTTCCCGGTGGGACACCTTGTATAGGGTGTTACATTAAAATTAGGGGGCTTATCATATTATTTGAATGTTAAGATTTTACAGCACTTCCGGTTAAACAGGAAGTAGTATTGTAATGACTTTAGCAGATCAAGTCTTTAAAAAGAAACAAATTAAGAATTTTTAAGTTTTGTGATGTTCATTTGTTTTCCCATAAACTTGCATATTGTGCGGTCGCCTGGACATATTCAAATGCCATTTTCTCTAAAATTAAAGAAGGTTAAAGATTTATAAAAGATTTTATATTAGGAACGACTTGTAAAAATCAAATCTTAAAAAATATACAGGGTGTCCCATTTACAATAACAAAGTATATGTCACTTCCGGTTAAACCGGAAGTAGTACGCATATGTTATTATACCCAAAATTGGCATCTAGTGACACAATATACCAAAAATTTAAAAGGTATACGTTATCACCGAAGGAAATAAAATGTTGGATAGTAATTTCGTTGTCACCCGGTATAAGAATTTTTATTTACTTTTCAAAAAACTGGGTCATTTAAAAATTATTTATATATTTTTTTGCGATGTGATAATAATCGAGCTGGACTGGCTTAAATAAAAAGGGCTTATAATTAAATTAAGAAATATAAAGCTCACTTTTCTTAAGCTATTTCGTTGTCTGTTTCTCGGATCAAGCGAATAATGCGTTTTTTATTAACGGAGGATTTTATGTTATTGACGTATAAGTAAGTATATATTTTATTTATTTCTTTTTACTTTAGTAACGGTGATTTGCAATTTTAGATTTAACTGTGCTTTGAAAAGAAATACTGTATAAGCAATAGTTTGTGGTATATCGGCCCGTAATACAATAACAAAACAAGCACTATTAGTCACCCATGTTCACATACCGGTGTTTGCGTTAGACTGTGTTTTTACCACTCATTGCCTAATTGACTGCCTGATTCTGTATATTAACACAATTATTCCGTTATCTCAGCCATATAGGTAGATACTTTTTTAATTTTTTTGTTTTAACTATACTTTGTATTAAAATATTTTTTAAAGATTTTTTTACTTGATTAGACCATTAGGCTTGTTGCAAAACAGCATTACATTTTATTATTCGTTTAAAAAACTTTTTACTATAATAAATTGTGGCGAGGCGAGGTGTAGGGGCTAACGTGCCAGCCTCTCACAGCAGCGACCTGGGTTCGAATCTCTGTTCCCTCCATCGGGTTTTTAATAGCTCGTCACCTGACAGATGGTAATGGCAAAGCGTTTGTGTAGTATTCTGCAAATCCTAGGTAGTAGTTATTTTAAAAATAATATCGTCCGTAGTGGCACTACCGCGTTGTCTAAAGGGTGCTGTGAAATGCAAAAGTGTATGTTTCAGTGCTTGGATAACGTTGACATAACAGGTAAAAAATGGGTTAAACATTCAATAACCCGGCACTCACGGTACACTGGTACTTAGGCCTTCGTGAGATGTCACAAAAGATAAAAAAATGAAACATCACACCACATTTTATTAATTCGGCTTATTTGTTACAAACATATTGGTGGGGGAGCCCAAAAGGGAGATTTCGGTATTTACTACAGCGCGGCAGATATAGATACCGGAGGATACCTTGTGTAGATGGGTCCACATTTATTTCATTTCATTCTGAAAGCAATACCGCCAAGTACACAAAAAATGATAAAGTAAACAAACCTTTTCAAAGGCACATAGCGCTGATAGAGCCTGATTTCCAATTTTTAAATAAATAAAAAAACACTGGTGAAACACGTGTCACGTACTTAAAAAAGATCCTCTTATTTCGCCTCTGTCTTACCATAAAACCGGTGGAACGTGGCGAGGAACTAGAAACTCGTCGAGTTGAACATTTTTGCTGCAATAAATCATTGTTCACAAAAGGGTTTATTCACTTTATCATTTTTGTCTACTTTGCGGTATTACTTTCAGAATGAATTAAATGTGGACCTATCTATACCCGGTTAAGTACCCCCTAAATATGAGCCCCGTATACAGGGCCGATCGTATAAAACAAATATATATCCATAAGAAATTTTTAAGCAGGTCAGGTCAAGATAGGGTGAGTTAATTACATGCTAAACAGTTTATATTCAACTAATCTGACAATTTGAGAGTGACGTAAATAAAGCGGAGGGCTACAAAGTTGTGACATTCTCGAGCGTGGGTATAATTTTGAGGATTTAGGATACCGAATAAAATACAGCGTGTCTACTTAAGTTTCTACCATATTAGAAACTTTTTTTATATAATCAAAAATTTTTATAAAAAAAGATGTTAAGAATTAAAATTAACAATGAAATATGAAAACTTGTATATTTTCAAGAAAAACTTTTTTTTTAATTTTTATCTTTTTTTACTGTCAAAACAGCGAAAACTTACAGAAACGCCTGTTAAATGTTAATTGCATCACGCATAAAAAATGTAAAAAACTCTTTTAAATAAACCAATTCGCATATTTAAAAGGAATATTTAATCCTAAACATCATTTTCTTATAAATATTTTTAATATTATAAAAAATAAAGGTACTTTCCTCTTAAGCAAAATTTACATTTTTAACATACCTCGTATACCACTGCAAAAGTTTATATCTGATGATTACATTATAAGTATTAGACCATGCAGAACTTTTTGTATATTTTAGTTTTCCATTTGGTGCGAACTTAATAAGTAGACACGCTGTATAATCTGATACGATCCGAACGATTTCTGCGAGCCAATATGATAACAGTGTTTTTTACATACACTGAACCACAATATTAACGCACAACCCATAATTTGCCTTATTTTTATTGTTCTATAGTTTTTGAACCTATGGTTCGATTTAACTAAGATTTTTGTGAATTAAAGGCTTACTTTCTAAAGTTAAATTTTTATATTATACCTAGTGTATTAAAAACTACATGTTTTTTCACAAAAATTTACAACACCTTGTGGGCATTACTAGCAATCGTAACATATCGCAGTTAACATCAAACTCTAGGTTCAGATTTCCTTTACGTTTGCGTTTTTCATTTATTGTTGTATTTTTTTAGTTAATATGATCTACCGTTTTGTAACTTAACATGTTTTTATTAACTTTATTTAAATTACATTTTTAATAGAAAAAATCAATTATTAACACAATTAGAAAGAATTATTAGCGTATGTTGCCACCCCTACTTCTTACGACAGGTTCACATCGGCGGGGCATACTGAGAATAAATTTTGGAATTTGTTGCTGATCAATCTGATTCCAAAGGTTAACAACTATTGTTTTTATTTCATTAAAAGGGACTGAAAGGGGCTGCTGTTGTCTTAGTCTTCTACCTATGATATTCCACAGATGCTCTATCGGGTTAAAATCTGGACTATGTAATTTTCATGGTTTTAATATTAACCTCATGTAAATATTCGTTGAGAATATGTGCTACGTAAGGTATTGCATTATTGTGCATTAACAAAAAATTATTGCCAATATAAGGAGCAAAAGAAATAACGTGCTCGGATAAAGCATCTCGTTGTTTAAAGAACTACATTTTGGCAATTGACATTTACCTACAGTCGACAATTAGGTTTTATTTCTGACTTTCCAAAGACTACTATGGATAGAACAATAAATCAAGAACGCAAATGTAGAGGAGACATGAGGCTAAAGTATGATGATAACTGCGATATGTAACAATTGCTAGTAATGTTTACAGGGTGTACCGAATTTTCGAGCAAAAGCATATAGTTCTTAATACACCCCGTATAATATGAAAATGTAGCTTTTAATACAAAATTTTTCTATTTTAATCGGACTATAGGTTCGAAAAATATATAACTACAAAACTATGGCAAATTTTAGATTGTGCGGTAATAATGTGGTTCAGAGTATTGTGCGGTAATAATGCGGTTTAGCCGCTTTCCCTGCCGATTAAAAGGTATACATTATATAACATTTTTTTCTTACCATCTAATAAATGCCCATTAAGCATCGTGGGCTAACCCTATTGATACCAGAGGTATCAAGCTTTTAAACATTAAATTTGTTTCTTCCTAAATTAAAATCTGATTTGTTAAATAAGATAAGCATATAGCAATATTCACCTTTTGCACATAAAAAACTTATTCGAAAACTGTCAAATTTTAAAATTAGAAATAAATAATTTTAAGGTAACTTGATCTTTTGGTTTAGTAGATGTCTTGTTTAATGCCATAATGTCACATTGCTTACATTCATGTTAAAACAGATTCTAGTAGGCATTGAAAGAAAATACAAGTTCAAAGCGTGAAAAAAGTGGAAAAAAGCGACGAACTGGTAAAGAAAAAAATATTACTTTTCTAAACATTGAAAACAGCATTCTTTGGAAATTGCAGAAAAAATGGTTTTACAAACTTTTTCTTATTTATTTAAAAATAATTATTGCCAAGAAAAAAACTGACCAAAACGGAAAAAATATTTAAACATGGTGTTGTTTTAAACTTGCTTCAAGAGTGCTATGTGTCACATGTCTTTTTAGATGTTTAATATACATAGGTTTTCTTACGAGATTCAATTTTATTTGTAATTGTAACAAAAAAAAATAAAAAAAAATAAAAAAACTGTTTTAGTTACCCAAAACACTTTTCTAAAATGTTTTATAAAATATTTATAGAGTGTTAATTAAGTAAATAAAGATTTAACAACGGGTGATATCCTGATTATAAAAGGGTCAACTTCAACCATATTTCTGTAGAAACTTGATACTGAAAGTAAAGTATGTCACGGACTATAAATATAATCGCCTATTTTATCCATTAAACTCGGATTAAACTTTGCACATTGTCTAATAACAAGGCGGTTTTATTAACACCTATTGATTATCATGAACCCTTGTTTAACTAAGCGTATAGATGTAGGTACGTGATCTCTTGGAAAAGAATTAATGGATAATAAATGTTTTATAAATATCTTCAGCAGACAAGCTTTATCCCATGTTCTTATATTAAACTGTTTTTTATGGAAATATATCGCTGATTAAAAAAATTGTATACATTTTCACAAAAAAACCTAAAAAAGTATTTTTAAATTTTTAAAAACAAACAAATAATATTACTGGTAATAAAATATGGCTAAATAAATATGTAAAAAATATTAATTCTATATTAAAAGGGTATTTAAAATATAAATATTTTGGTTTATACCAAATAAGGTATGTTTACTAACTTTTGAATTGTTTGGTATTTTTTTATTAAAATTTGAGGACTTCAGTAAAACAACATAAACCATATTTTAGACAAGAAATGACAAATATAAATGTCAAACTGACAGGTGGGCGCCATTTCGAAAAGAAACATTAAATGGAAAGGAGGGTCTTGTGGCACATAATTTTAAAGCTCCTAACGAGTACTTTATAACCACATATATTAATATTTAACGATTATTTTTGATCACTTTGTTTTTATTTTGTCAAAATATAAATACAGTCGACTATTTAATTTATCCATCCAAAAAATAGATAATATGTAGTGTGTTTAATTTAAAACAGGAAAAATGTTCCGGTATAACAGGAAGTGATAAAATATTTCAGTCGTATGTCCCGCTGACTTTATCATGTCACCCTGTATATTAAAGTTAAATTTTAAAGTGGTTGTATACTACTATGCCTTATGCATATTATGTACTGTGATAAGTCCCAGGGCTGTTCGATATTCTGGAGGGTCCATCAAAAGGTTGCCTAGAATTATACTTATACAACAAAAAACAAAACCTTATGTTATTAATAACTTTTTATTTTTTATAAAGTTTATTGCAAGCTTATATCTGATCTATGCAACTTGAAACATCGTAAAGAATATCAGATAATTGTCGTTCATATAAATCAGTATC
Source organism: Listronotus bonariensis (assembly GCA_014170235.1). Classification (NCBI taxonomy): domain Eukaryota; kingdom Metazoa; phylum Arthropoda; class Insecta; order Coleoptera; family Curculionidae; genus Listronotus; species Listronotus bonariensis. Next base: position 92,215 of record JACEGR010002474.1, on the reverse strand, counting down.
CAAGGTGACAAATGGTATAAGTTTTGGAAGGTAAAGGTATACGTAGTTGCTTGATTTCGTCTCAGCATCATTTAGGGTACTTTTTGCTCTAACATAATATGATGTAAGTATATCTTCTAATTCGGTTGCGCAGCTATCATCGTTGCACAAAATAACTAGTTCCTCCAGTGCAAGAAGTTCTTCAACAACGCTATAAGCTTGAATTGAACTACTCATTATAATGTTATATGCAGAACTGTTGTAGTTGTCATATTTTTGTATTGCTGGAGCTATGATAGTATTGTTTAATACATAAATTTGACTGTTTCCAAGATTTACGCATTTTGAAATATTTTGTCCTAAAACATAATATTAGAAAAAATGTTGAGTATAAAAAAATTAAAACGTTTGTTAAAAATAATAAAGTTTAGAAACCAGGGCCTTTAGAGGCCGATCAAAGTCTTTAAATTTAATTGTGTATTAATTATTTTAATGCACTAATTTAAAGTGTAAGAAAAGCGACCGATAAAAAAGTTCCTTTTTTTAACTTTATGGAGTAGGTCGTAGAAAAAAATAATTTTTCAATGCTTATTTGTTTAGATATACTAAAATTATTGTCTAAAAAAACAAAACTGCCTTAAATTTAATTACACTGGCTGTTGTTTAAAACATTTTTAAATTTTCAATTTACTATAGAGTTACTTTTTTTGTATAAACAATATGGAATTTTTTTCTTATTTACATTTAAAGTTAGTAAAAACACAATTTAGTTTTTAATATACATAGGTTTTTACACAAAATTTAATTAAATTCGTAATTGTAAACTAAACTAAATAAAAAAAAATGGCAACACTTTTTTGTTACCCACAACACTTATTTATAAAATATGCAATCATATCTCGTCGCGAACATATTCTGGACGTCGGAACAAACGCCTTCGCGAACCTCATAAGTGTTACAGCTCGAAGTTTGCTCGGGGTGAACCTCAAACTGCAACACTCATCGGGTTCGCGGCGACGTTCGTTCAGACATCTAGATTTGTTTGTGACGTGGTACGGTTGCAGATTGTGGTTTAAATCTGGACGCACCTTAACGAAGAGCGATAAAACTTTTTTTATAAATGGTGATCGAATTAGTTCTCTAGGATTTTAAAATTAAATTAAAGACAAACATTGCTACATGACCAAGATCTTTCCATTTTATTAGGAAGACGTTTTCACACATTTGAGCAGTTATTTTACGAATAACATTTCTGAAGTTGCATTTAAATCCTCTAAAGTTTTTGAATTGTTGGCATAAATCTAAAACGATTTCACGTAGCCCAATAGAAAGAAGTCGCACGGCGTCAAATCAAATGATCGTGCAAGATGATTCCCTGGACCATGTCGTGATATCACATTAGGGCGCGTTTACGCATGCATGGCATTAGTGGCACCAGTCATTACTTGCATGCCAATTCACAAATCACTGCAAGTGTAAACCTCTACTGGGCGCTATTATATTCATGCGTTCATAAATAATGTCAAAAGTTAGTTGCCTTCTAACTTTTCCATGCGCCAGGCGCCAGTATAAACTGGCGACATAATAAATATTTACTGCAACTTGTAAACATAAAGTTGCAAAGCGATTCACCAGTTATAAGCCAGTTTTTAGAAAATTTCATATTTAATATTTGCCGAGTTGTTAATTTCAAATAAAAAATGAGCAATAAGTAGAGTTTTGAAAGAATCATCACATTTCTGGGGGTTGATGAACAAAACCTGTGTTTATTTGTTTATGGGACATTTATTCTAAGAACGCACAATGGCGCCATTAATTCCATGCACGTGTAAAAGCGCCATAATCACCAAACTGTCCTTGCAATAACGCGATGGTTTCGTTGACGGTATGGTCGTGTAACTTCTTTCTATAGGGCTATATGGAATCTAAGGTTTATGCTAACAATCCAAGAACTATGATCTATTTGAAAACCAACACCGGAAATGTAATTTACGATGTTGAGGTGTCAAAATGTTATGCTACATTGGATAAATCTAATTCGCTTGTCAACAAAGTTGTGAAGGATATTTGGCCGATAAAATTATTATTAATTGGTCTTCCAAATAAAATAAAAATGGTTTTGCCCTGCAGCCATGCTTGTGTTAAATTTAATTTTAAAATCCTAAAGCACTAATTCCATTACCCTTTATGCAGTATTGACATTAAATCAGGACCTTGGTTTACTAAGAGCGGAATTTTTATTTTAATAACTTTTTTACACTATTTCGTTTTTTTTCGCTTTTTACAATATTTTTTACTATTTTAGAAATCGAAAAATACGCGCTCTATGCAATAATTTCTCTGCGGATGTTCAATTCTTATTTGTTTCAATTTTAGCAAATTTAAAATGGGCGGTTGTCCACCTATAATTTGGTTTACTGACGGCGTATGTAGTCTTCTGCTCATTGTAATGTATTATTTTGGATTGATGTCCAAAATATGCCTTGGTAAAAGGCAGATGTCCACTATCATGTATCTGTAAAATTACTACCAATTTCCACAAAAACATAATTAAACTTACAGGATTTGCTCCTCTGCATTTCTAAAAGCTTAATATTATTAGGTCCATTTACACTTTTAGGACAACCATCCATTTTTTAAAATCTACTTTATGTTCTGTGTCAGCGGATATCCATCATTAAGGGACATCCGTTCTTTTACTTTATAAAGTTTAATAGGCGGTTGTCAATTTTACCATGTTTTTTAAGACTTAGAATCTAAATCGTTTACTAATTTTGTGTTTAAAAGAAAGTGCTAATAAAGGTTTACAAATTATCAAATGTTGTCTTAGTCAGTATTAACGGTTAAGTCGTGACTAACTTTAATGTAATAAAAAAATCATTCTTCTCTTGTTCTGTAAAATGAACTTTTGTGACATCCGCCCTTAGTAGACTAAGGTCTTGATATGTCTTGATATTTGCTGTATTCCTTTTATGCTTCAGAACCGCCCAGAACGACACTATAAGTGTTCCTTTTACAATTTATTGACATTTTTTCATATTGTAGAACCGTTCTTGACACTATTGACAGTTCAGAGAACGGTTCAGAACGATTCTACAAGGTAAAAGGAATACACTAATTGCCTCATTCCATCACTCCTGTCGTTTCTGACCATACTTTTCCGGACAACTTCTATTATTACCATTATTTACCTGTTTCTGTGGCGCTTTCTTTAAACTCTTTGATTTTAGCCCAATAGGGTTGTGCAGCATCTGTTAAATTTTGGTAAATGCCTTGTTTAGCTTTTTGAATAGTCTGATCTAACGGAATGAAAAGGTCACGCAATTGAATCTCTGCTTCATGTTGCAACACTAGAGTATTGGTATTTATAAGATCAAAAAAATGTTTTAAATTTTCAGGTGTGTCTTGAAGTGGGACATGCTAAAAGACAAATATTTGTTTAAAATTAAATTGTCTCATTACAACCTTTACAGCGTCATCATTAAAGTTCGCAATAGATAATTTTTTTTGTATAAAACTTAAAAATTGAGCTTTTTAATTATGGGAAAGATATTTTATATATTTAGGCTTGTCACTGAATGTTATACAAAAATACATGCATAATTTACAACCTAAGAAATGTATTTAAAAAAATTAATATAAAAAGTTTGTGTAGCAATTTTATAGTTTTAAATCAAAAATTTTAATTAGATATTTTAAGTAGTTTGTATAACTAATAAAAAAGAAAAGTTTCTATATACACTAAGGACCTAAAGCGCCCCTTTCCCCTCCCTTCTACGATTTGAACCGTGGGATGCATTCTAATGAAGTGATCTCGTTACCACCTGGTATAGCTATACATTGTTGTCCAGGATAGGTGTTACAAGAGGACAGACGGAACAAAAATTTTTGAGAATTTTAACGTTCTTTTGGAAAAACTGGTCGCATGGTCCAAAACCGATAAAAATAAAATTTTGGATTGGTAATATACAGGGTGAGTTATAAAAATATAAATAATGACCAAGAGTAAAGTACCTTTATTTTAAATGATAGGATAAAATTTTATAAGTAAATGTTGTGGAAAATTAAATTTAATTTATATATAAAAGTTTTAAAAATACTTAGCTTAAGGCATCAAACATTACAAAAGAAAATTATGATTATAAAATTTTCATGATTATAAAATTTTCTTTTAAATTTTGCTTTCTCTTGTCCAATATTTAAGCTGTAATGCATAGGGTAAAAATTGACAAATACATTTTTTTACTCTCACTTAATTCTCCACATTATTTACCTATACAATTTTGTTCTAAATATTTATAAAAATAAAAGTAGTTAGTTCTTGGGCAGTTTTTATATTTTTAGTTATAACTTGCCCTGTATAATACCGATTGGGGTAAAATTTTGGGACATTAAAGATATGCACACACGTGTATACCACACATTTCAGTTTACCTGGCAGGTACTTATGCTCATTAAAATGCCTATCATTTTTTTAACCTTAATATGAATGAACTAAATTTTATGAAAATCTTTAGCTTACGGCGCCAAAGTTTTTTTAACTTTCAAAAATATACAGGGTGATGATGTGCAGGGCTAATGCTTGCCAGGTGATGATTGTCGTAGTAAGCATGCACTGACTTATCAATATACAAATTTCCACCCTTACAGTCAAAACGTTACTCCAAGGGTTTACTAGCTTTGGGACTATTAGGACTGCAGTCCTTATAATTAAATGTGTTCTACTGTTGCACTGAATAAACCCTAGTAGTTCGATCCCATAATTCTTAAACAACCCCTCTAGTAATTTACTATAACATTTGGCATTCTTTTTATCGCCCATTTTTTTAAAAAACGAGGAAAAAATGTTTGGACTCCTAATGTTTATTTTAATTAACAATATTTATTTTATTGTAAACAATCCATCTTGTTACAGCATCTAAAGAAATAAACTTTTATAAAAAGATCTTTTCTTACGTTTATTTAATAACTAATTGCACATATTTGTATTTTTATTTTTATCTTTTTAAGAAGTAGACATGCATTTAAGTACTTACATATGTCAATACGGCACTTAGTGAACATAAGAATACAATTTTAAACAACATGGTGGCATTTATTTAGAATGCCTATGTCAATGCTATAATATAAAATTAAGAAGTACTAAGAAGTACTAAAAACGAACTTTATAAATAATAATGTTTAAGTGTATACTCATCGATTACAGTTTTATCTAAAGTATAAAAATCCGATTGCATCATCTAAGCCAAAAAACAAATTTTGGGTTAATCTTTTAAATAGGTAATTTAGAAATCTTAATGTTTTTAGCACTACATATTTTTTCATATACCGGATGTCAACAACTCTATAAAACCAGTCGTAACTTCTAGAGTACTAGGTGTATTAAAATAGGATTCAGTATATAGGGTATCTATAAAATGTCTTTAAAAAATATGATTACAATAATTGAAAAAGTTGATTATTTGATAAATACAGGGTCAAGTGTTTTTGAAAACAAAATTGTAAAAGTGACTTGAGCTATTGCGCAGTAGACCCTTTACCTAACATGTTACGAAATAAATAAATTAGTAAGATGCAATAAATGTGTAGTTCGCCGCACTGGCAAAGGATTGCAATCAGGCAGTGCCGGATCAAGCGTGAAGCCGTAAACTGAAAATTAAGGTAAAAACGAAGTAAAATTATAGTGTTCTTAAATTAATGGGTTAAATTTAAAGTTTGCATGGGGAGGGGCGCAAAGTGAAGGACAAACTTAAAGTAAATACTTTTTTTTCAACACTTTTGATTTTTGGCAGTTTTATCTCAATCATACATTTTTAACCTGTAATTACACTGATCGAAAAAGCGGAAACTTTACCTTTTGCTTTAGTAAAAAATATACCTTGATCCAGCACTGCAATCGGGTAATTACTAAAATACTCTTTTAGGCACCGCATATATTTTATTTTAAAAAGCGTATCTATGATACATCTAACAATAATAAATAACTTAATTTCCAGTATTTTGCTTAGTAATGTTTATTATAGGGTTAGTAAAAAAAACGGAACGGTGGATTATTATCTTAGCAAGTCCCGTGTCAACAAACTCCCTCTTACTTCGCTTAAGACACCCACGGTACGTTAGTATTTAGGCTTTTAGTCTTCGTGGTTTGTCCAAAGATAAAAAAACCGTTAAATATAAATGAACCAAATTTTGTGCCAAGGGATAGCTGAATATGAAGAATTCAAAAATTGTATTTGCAAGGTTGCCAAGTTTATAATTTTCTTTGTAGGTTAAAAATTTTAAAATTTTAAATGAGATACCCTATTTTTATTATTGTAATTAATTGCTTGTATCAACTTTATTATGACCTACAATTATCGTTTTCTTACTCCTGTCAATTTTAAAGATATGGCATCAAGCTTAAATACAGAAACGACCAGGTATGGTCAATTATCTCATAAACGATCCAACCGAAATTCCTTAAAATTAGTACAGGGGAGTAACTGGACATTTTAAGTTCAGGAATTCCATTTGCGATGTTTCATAATTAAATTTCCTTATTCCCCTTTCTTGACTTTTTTTTGAAGAATCTTAAAAACGTCGCAAAAATGCCATTTATGAATTAAGAAGGTCCAGTTTTACCCTGTACTAATTTTGATTGTTGAACATACCTGTGATAAAGGCACCCATTTAGGTGTAAGGGGTAAACATACCTATAAATTAGTTTAAATGTATACGGATTAAGTTTTGGTATGTTTACGAGAGAAGTATCCTATTTTTTATTGTTCTTTTTGTAAGTACGAGGCCTCTTGGGTTATAATAATAAACGCCTACCGCATTCCGGTAGATATCACGAAAAATTGAAGTTTTATTTCTTTACTGATCAAATTGATAAATATTAAATAAATAAATATAATTATTCTAAGTTTAAATATTTAATAAATCTAAATTAATAAGTTAATTTATTACAATACCCAGCCGTTTTTGTATTAATTTTAAATAAAGCATGATGCCATATCTCCGAAATTGACAAGAGTAAAAAAACAATAATATCAGGTCAAAATAAAGTTAATACAAGCAATTGATTACAATAATAAAAATAATGGTATTCCATTTAAAATTTTAAAATTCTCTAACCGACAGAGAAAAATATAAACTTGGGAACCTTGCAAATACAATTTTTAAATTCTTTATATTCAGTTACCCCTTGGCACAAAATTTGGTTCACTTATATTTAACGGTTGCTGAGATAATCCACCGTTCCGGTTTTTTCTACCAACCCGTATATGTACAGGGTGGTGTCTTTTCATTGACCTTGCAGGGTATAGCGAAAACTAAAAGAGATAAAACAAATCTAATTGCGCAATCTTGATTTAAATTTTTGAAACAAATTCAATTTGGCCAGGCTCTCGCACTCGCTTGAAATTAGAGATAGAAGAAAAATGTAAACAGAAAAGTTTTGGGCATTTTTACGTACAATTTAGTGGCGTACCTACATTTTTTCCATTGATTTTTATTTTAAAGTTATAATACAAAGTTGGGTTTTTAAATGAAATACTCTGTTTATTTTATCACCAATAGGAAGATCTCTTCAAAAGCTATAAGAAATACGACATTTGATATATCTATTTATTAATAGTTTTGGAAATATGGTTATCATCAGGATTTTTTAACGAAACACCCTGTATATCATATTACCGTTGCAAAGATATTTCAAGGAGGTTTAACAAAATACCACATTTGCTATATTTATCTTTTATCGTTTTGAAAATATGACCATATAAATCCAAAACATAGTACATATACGCATTAAGATTTGGACGCTTATATTTACAAAAGAGTTAGAGAAAATAATTTTAAATATGGTAAATTTTTAAAGGTCTTTTAAATGTCTTTTTAATGGTAATAAAACGGTGTTTTATTTTAAAAATGCTATTTTATTATTGAATTTCGATGGCTATATCTCCAAAACTATTACAAATTAAATATAATAAATGTGGTATTTTTACGGCTTTTAAGGGGACCTTTTTGGTAATTATATATACAGGGTGTTCCATTAAAAAAAAACTTTGTGTTATAACTTTAAAATAAAAGTAAAAAAATGTAGGTACACGACTAAATTCTACGTAAAAATCCCAAAACTTTCCTTTTTTTTTACCTGGCCAAATTAACAAAATTTGAAAAACACCCTGTATCTCCACAACAAATCAAGTTCGCCATGATTAGCTTTTACCATTGAATTTGTTTCAAAAATTGAAATCAAGATTGCGCAATCAGATTTGTTCTATTTGTTTTAGTTTTCGCCCATGCAAGGTCAATGGGATGGCGCCCTCCGGTACTTATATTAATATTATTATTATTATAATTCAATAGGAAACAAATTTGTATCGTTAGACCCGTCAATAACTCTGACAAAAATAACAAAAATATTTAGTTATCACAAATAAAACAAAAATATATTTACCTAATAAAGATATATTTTTATAAATTATATTTTTTATAATTGTTCTATACAATCTAATACTTGGTTAAGAATTACAGAACATTGTGCTATATAGGGCTCAGTTTCCAAACGAAGATGAGAGAAGAGTTCTGGAATCAAAACTAATACATAGTTACGGGCTTTATATTCAGCATCATTTAAACTATTTTTAGCTCTTGAGTAAAACTGTGTTACTGTGCTCGTTAAATCTGTAGCACATACTTCATCATTGCACAATTCTACTATTTGCTCTAGTAAAATTAGTTCTTCAATTACGGTTTCAGCTTCGTATGAACAATAAAGTAAAAAACTGTTTCCTTTCTGAATGCAGTAGTCGCATGTCTGTTGTGTTTCAGCTATGACAGTATGATTTAATTTATTTAGTAGAACGTCTGCAAGATCCACACAAGTTGAAATATCTTGTCCTAAAAATATAATTATATAGTGTTATTAATATAGTAACTTTTGCATTTTTCAAAAAAAAATTGTCCATGATAATTTTTTGCATATTCCTAAACTCCTAAAACACCTATTAAAGTTTTAATAAATTCCGGCGTATACGCGGTAGCTGCAAATTGAAAGAAAAAATAGTAAAAGCAGAAATAAAACCGACGATTAGACCAAACTTAATTAACTTGCTCTTTATTAATAAAAAATATGAATAATAAATATTTTAAATAAATGTATATAAAAGATTTAAATAAAGTTCAAACGCCGTTAGTTAAACGCACATCTCATTAACTACAGAAACCCTAAATCTACAATTTTCGGTAGCTAGTTATTCTGTGGTACAGTAAACCGATGCTTATGTTAAAAAATACATGATAAGTCGGTGCAGTTGTATGCAAATATTTGGTTGCTTATGACGTAGCTGTGTTAAACTTATAGAGTTTATACTCTACATTTATGTTCCTTAAATTCTAATCGTAAATTAAGGCGCCCTTATGGTTCAATTAAGCTAAGATTTAAAAGTTCTACATCGTTTTTGTCTTATAGAGAACGCCTTTCCTCTACAGATTTTTAAATATATTTTTTATGTTTTTCAGTTACAATTTAAAGTGTTTAAAAATAAAAGTTTACTATATTTATTTTACACTTTAAAATAAAACTTTTTTAAATTATAACATTTTATAAAGGGTGTTTCAATAAGATCGCAAGATTTAAATTGCGCGCCATGTTTGACAGTCATAATTGGTGTACTTAAAGTAAGTAAAGTACTTTTATTTTTAAGAATAGAATTAAATTGTACGGGTAAATATTATAAAAATAAATTTAATGTTAAAATATAAAGTAAAAGTATTAAAAAAATTACGCTTGTCAATTTGTTTTACATGTTATGCATTAAAACCTACATACTTGACACAACACGTATTTTTTTAAATCTATAAAATAATTGAATTTTCTTTTAAATTTTGCTTTCCCTCAACCAAAGTTTTTATGCGTAGTATAAAAAAATACACCTTTTGACAACTTTTTTATTTACTTTATTTCCTGAACTTTAAGTTGAAAACTTTAGCAAAAAACTAATTAACATTTTGTTATATTTTAATTATAATATCTTGCCCTATATAACACCATTCGAAGTAAAATTTTGTATTTATTACTTTTGAACCATGAGATCGGTTTTCCCTAAATGCCACTTTAAAATTCAAAAGTATTTGGACCATTTCTCCTCTTGTAACACCTATCCCGGAACACGCTGTATAAAGGTTTTTTAGATATACATTTAAAACACCAATGATTAATTTAAATAATTTAGGTTTTTAAATAATCCTAAAATATGCTTTATAAGTTTTCTTATCAAAGTGATTTTTGTTTTAAACAGGAGATAAAATTTTAAAAGTAGCAAAATCACCTTGGTAAAAGCTTAGACATGTGACATTGACTTTCTAAGATTCTAGTGATTTAGATTACTTAAAAGCGACTCAAATTTTGTTTTATAAAAGACAACAGGTTATCTCTAAGTGAATTTTTTTCCTGTTTACTATTATACTTTTGCTAGGTATGCAAAAAAATTAACATTTACCTTTCTCTTGAGCGGTTTCCTCTAAAGCTCTAATTTTAGCCCAGAAAGGGACGGAGGCAGCAGTTACGTTGTTAATAAAATCCTCTTTGGCGTTATCAATAGACAGTGCTAAAGGTATTTCGTTGGAACGTATTTGAATTTCTGTTTCATGTTGCAAAGCCTTAACCTCGGCAGCTATATCAGCGAAATATTTTTTTAAAGCATCAGGGGTATCTTGAAGTTGAACATGCTAAAAACCAACATGCAAAAAAGTGTTAGCAGAACTTTAAATTTTACAGTATAGGAAGTACTATTTTCGTTAGTTCTGGTTAGCTGCGAGCAGTTCCGGATTAACCTATAAGCAAATTAAGCAATATCGCGTTGTAGGAAGCACCATAAAGAGAAAAAAAGCATATGGGCCAGCACATGGGACAGGCTAATCCGCAAAATTCATTTTTCGTGTGGTTTAAAAGATTATTTTGTTTTTGTTTGCTGTCATTTTTTTGTTGTAAAATTTTCTTTAATTTTTTTCGAAATATTAATTTTTACAAATTCACTTGCAACTAGATGGGTAAGTGAAAGTGTTTACACATGCGTTTTATTTAAATTCGCATTTGGCTGATGCGCATTAAAGAGTACTGGATTAACTCATAAGCAAACTAAGCTTTGGGCATTATGTTGTGAGAGAACAAAAAATCCATATTGGCAGCATATGGGCGTAAGACATAAAAATTCGTAAAGTGCATTTTGTGTGTGTTTAAAGAAATAGGGACCTTTTTTTGTTGGTCATCGAGCATTTTCACGATAGGAGGCCCCACCGGACTACATTGCTTAAGGCATCATCGAGTCTTAATTCGGCACTGACTGCGGGGTATTTCAATTATTATCTAATAAACATAGAAAATTGCTATTTTCGCAGACCTAGGAAACATTTTTAAAAAACGTATAATGACATAAACAAAGCCGTCATTGTCATGTCAGTTCTTGAGCTACAAGGCTATTTTTAAACATATTGCACTTTTAGGTACCCCTTGTATCTCAGTTGACTTATAACTAATCAAAATGGTACAATCGGATTCTTACATAACTTTTTAGGTAGAATACAGTGCGGCGTTGGCAATTATTTTCTTTATATTTTTGTTTTTAAAATATTGACCTGTTTGGTTTTTTAACACCTTGTATATTTATCTAAACATTAATTTGTTATTTTATGGTCTTTTTAAGAATATATATTAGTACGGGTTTAATTTAATAAATAACGACAAAATTGACAATTTTCATAATTTACATACAAATTTTTGCAAAAGGCCATGAAAACAAATTAGGTAACATTTTTTTTTGATTGACTTAATTATTGATGTAGTAATTACGTAACGACTTTTAAACTTGTATTTTGGTAATTGACCTATTAATTAAGAGGCCTAGTTTTTAAATGTACAATCTTCGATTTTAAACTAACCAGAACTAACCAAGACTAAGATAGTTGTTGCGTCAGTTATATTTTTAGCGCTGAATTTAAACAAAATTATAATTTACCCCAAAGTAGTTCATTTTCAATGTATTTTGAGCATAAAAAACTGGACTTAGTTTTAAACTGTATAATTTCCAGATATAATTAAGTCTCAGAGTTAAAGAAATTTTGAGTACGTCACTGCATTCTACGTAAAAAGTTAATTAAGAATCCGTTTTTACCTTTTTGATAAGTTATCAGTCAAGTGAGATACAAGGAGAACCTAAAAATGCGATATTTTTAAAATCTTCTGTAGCTCAAAAATTAAGATGGCTATGACGGCTTTATTTACATATGTCATTAATTGTTAAAAAAGTAGACCTATTTCGCAAAAAACGCAGGGTTTTACCTTTAAAAACAACTGTACACCTACATACAATCATTATATACAATTCTACGTAAAAAGCATCTGTTAAATATGTTTCTCGGAAAAATATAGTTTGTTAAAAATGTAAATCTAAAGCTGCGTCCAGACTTGCAACAATTCGCCAAACATCCTTGGAATGACGTGAATTCCGTCCACGTCCACGTCTGCACTATGTAGGGCTATGTGGCGCGGCGAATTGTAGCAAGTCTAGACGCAGCATAATGTCGGACCAAGACTTGTTATTGGCTGCGATTCATAGTTAAAAATTTATTATGATTATTCTTTTATAATAATTTATTAAGGTTTTTCGTAAATATGGAAATAGTATATTGTGTAACGTGTAGAAGAAGCGATAAATTTCCAAATGATGTTAGAGTTTACTTGCGGCAACCATCAATAGTCCGGAAATATGTATGCTTTTCCTAAGAGTTTTTCTTCGATCACAATAATTCTTTAATTTTCGTCTTAGGTAGCATAAAATATTTCCGGCCATCGCAGAAAAAGTACATTGCCTAGCAACAGGAATAATGCATAAGGTAGAAAAACGTATTGAAAAACTGTAGATTTCCATCAGATCCCAGATTTTTTCTTTAGTATATTTAATAGATTTTTGTTATGATAAATAAAGAAACATAAAACTAACTCCCAGTGTGCCTAATTTGCGTGCTTTATGTGTAAGTATGTCAAATAATATTAAAAGAGAAAATGCCTTATATTACACAAGTGCTACAAAGTACTTTACAATACTAGTGTGATATAGTATGTTATGTCATTCTATAGATTGTATATACCGTACGCTAACCAAAACAAAAAGCAGATGTCATCGCTGTCATATTGTTATTTAAAATAAATTTGGAATTATCAGGCTGGTAATTAAAATTAAATTTAAAAAACCATGAATATGTTATAGGTAAGGACCTTTTTAAATTCTGAAATAATGAAACCTATACAAAGCTACTAGGTATATTTCGATATAAAAATATTGTCAAACAGTATAATATACCTCAGTGGGAAAAAATATACAGGGTGTTTCTAATTGCGGTAAGAAAATCTAAGGGCATATCCCTGAGTTAATTTTATAAAAAATGGTTCACATAAACACAGATCCGAAATGATTTTTTTCCAAGATATAAAGTGTTAAACTTTACAAAGAAAATCGGATTTTTAATAATATTTTAAATATGCCTTATCCGATTTTAATAAAATTTGTGGTATTTGTTAAAATAGGAAGTTAATTTAGCTTTAGACTAATTTAATTTGTTTGAGTAATACCAGACTTTTTTGCAACTTTTATATTTATTTCGAATGAAACATCTAAACGTTTTTGTGTCATATTTTTAAGTAGCTTGCTTAGTTTTCCCTAAACTGCATAAATCTGGACCACACAAAAACATTGGGTCATTTTTTCTTTTAAAAATAAAGTGTTTTAACTTCTTATTAGCAAGTATGTCATAAATACAGCAAATGCTTAGTTAAATTATCTCTAAATCTAGTGTAACAAATAACTTAAAAGTTTTTTAAAAAATTTAGTTTTTTGAAAAGTTTAACACCCTGTATCTTGAGAGTAAAAATTTGAGGACCCATGTTTATATAAACTTTTTAGAAATACGCACCTAAATTTTTTACCACAATTAGGAAACACCCTGTTTATAACCCTAGGGTTGCAAGGTTTTTAATTGTTTCCTTATTTTTTCTGTAAAAATAAATAAACTTAAATTTAGTTATTGGTGAATAATTGGTGGTCGTAGGAAAAATGGTCTACATTATTTGTGTGAAAATGACTTTCTTATACTCGTGAATTTGTCCCACTCGTGTGAAATTAGACAGTTTTCGTACTTGTAATGTAATAAACTATTTTTTTACTTTGACATCCTGTATCTTTTTTAAATTACCTTTTGAATACAGGTATGTTTGGCAAAATCTTATTATTTTGACATAAGGAATTTATGGTTAACCTGTGTTCCATTTATTAGCAGACACTCTGTATAAAAAAAACGAATTGTTTCTTTTTAAATACTTAAAGATTATGCTCTTATCACCCTTATTAGATTATCTTGCGTAGACGAAAAACAGAAACACGATTATTTAATTTAATTCTTTTATTATTGTTTAAAGTTAGCAAACAACTAACTTAGGGTTTTTAATATTAGGTGTATATTACTTACCTTTGCCAACACCGCACTTAAACAGCACAGAAATATAGTTTTAAACAACATGGCGTCTTGTATCTAAAATGCTTAGGCCAGTTTCAAAAACTAAAGTGACAAATAAAAATCCACTACCCTATAAATAATAAAACTCAATATCTTTAAGTACGTACTCAAAGATTATATTTTTTATGTTAACATTCGGAAAAACGTCATTTATTTGTTCTAAATTATTTTAAAATGACTTAAATAAAATATCATAAACACAAATAATGCTACAGGATAAATGTAACAACAGGGGTTTGGGATAAAGTGCAAAAATATAAAAAAAAATTATAAATATACAGATCTTACATTTTTGCACACGGAAAAAAAATGTCTTGTTTTAAGGAAATACAAGGTTTTAAAAATATGCTTTTTTTTGAATATGTGTGCTTTTGATCCAAGATTCATTTCTTATTTTAAAATATTGGTGACTTTTAAACTGGGAGAAAAAATACTTTAATTCATGTCTTTAATTTAAAAGAAATTCTTTAAATTAAAATATCCTTAGTATTATTTTGGGAACATCAGAATTAAGAAATGAAAACATAAAAATTTATAAATTACGTTTTTAAATATCTTGAATATGAGTTAAAAGAAAAAAGAGAAATTAAATGTAACTATTAAAATATTCTTGCATTTCCTTTAAAATAACAGGTTCTTATTTTGAGAACCTATAACAAAATCTTTAACCTTTATGTTAAAGAAACCTTTTTATTAATATAAATACTCACTGAATGATGCTTTTTAGTACGGTACGATTATATCCTACCGTCGAGCAACGAAATTTTTCTTATAACATACTCTTGTTATTCGTCTTATTCAACCTATACCCGGGACAGCCAGTTTGATAAGTACTATGAGGTTTGGCCAAACACATCACCGGAGAAGAGATGTCTTGGTGAACTGTGAACGATAAAGATAAAATTTTGGCACATTCATATGAAGAGAACAGTTCTTTAATTGAATACTGTTAATATTACATACAAAGAGAACTAGTTCTTCATTCACAATACTTAACTGAATTAAATTTTATTTCAGTTTATGCTATTTATTCCTATCTTGTCTTAAAGAAAGAATCTCTCAGTGGGAGAGCGCAAGTAATTTCCATTGTAATTCTTGATCTATACTAATATATAAAGAGGTAAAGTTTGTAAGTCTGTTTGTGAGTTTGTGGGTTTGTTTGTTTGTAGCCGCTAATCTTCGGAAGTACCTATCAAAAAATTATTTTACAATTAGAAAGCTACACTATTTAGGAGTGTTATAGGCTAGCTAGCATACTATGATTAAACAAATAGTTCAAATATTAACGCCCAACGAAGTGGGCACGGGTCGGCTATCTTGTATATAACCATACTTTAATAGATAGAGTGATTCAAGTAAAAGGTTTATATGTATAATAATATCCAAAAAATAACATATACAGAGTGTTTAAAAAAATATTTGACATTTAAAATTCGATATTGACGTTACTATTGCAATTTAAAAAAGTGTTTATGGGAATTGTGTACAGGAATCTATGGTTTTTAAAAATATATAGAATTGCCATACAGTATAGGTCAAAAAGATTTTATAATAAAAAACCCTTAAAACTAAAATGAATTCTAATTATATAACTTTAATTTAGAGGTTTACAAAATTGCTTAAATATAAAAAGATTGGCAAAATAATTATTAGTATTTAAAAAATATTATACAGAGAGTACCAATTTTTTTTTATTAGTTCCTTATCACTATTCAACGGATTTTGATGCGGTATTTTTTTAATAGATAGAGTAATTTAAGAGGAAGGTTTATATGTATGTATGTTTATATATATATCCAAAATCATCCTGGTATAGGAAAGGGAAATTGTTTTACTCGGAATTTACCGCGTGCGAAGCCGCGGGCAAAAGCTAGTATCTAATATAAGGGTGCAAATATTTTTAGCCAAATTCATGAATACTTGATTTCAAAGTATTTAGTTTTTAACTGAATACATAGTTCTTTCATATAGACCCATTGGGATCTAAGTCAATTATTTTAAAATATCTTTTTTTTCACTGTGCCTAAAAATAGGCTTGCTAAATGTAAAGTAACCAACTGATTTGAAATATTATAATTTTTGTATTGTTATTTTGTTACATTTAAAACAAGAAAGTAAAAGCATTAAGATTTAGCAAGTACTTTAAGGCCTCGGTTACTATACACGAAGTGAGCGGCAAGCGGCACAGCGGCAAGTGTCAGATCGGTGTTTCTGATCTTTATGCTAGCATAAAAGATTTTTTATTTTTTAAAGCGAGTTAGCTTGCCGCTTAAACCAAACGAAATTATTAGGTGGCAAATTCTAATATACAGGGGTTTTCTAAATACAGTACGAAAGTAAAGAAGGGTATTTTTATGTTATTTTATGAATAAAAGTTTCTATAAACAGGTCGCGACTTGCTTTATGTCTAAGATAAATAGCCTAAAAATGAAAAAAAAGACGGTATTTTTTAAATATCCTTATAATCCTTTGGCCAAATTAGATAAAATTTGGCATACTTATTAAATGTTATAAGCTCTACCTAGATTAAAATTATGAGGTCCAGTGGCGTCTCAGTGGGCAACACAGCCAATAACATTGAGAGAAAAAAGGACGCCACTGAAATTTTTAAAAGTTTTTATATTGTTTTTCGGTTGCGCAATAAAAAGGCCTTTTTGTCTCTTGTATTTTCTTCGTATGTCGCTTTGTTTTTAAGAACAAAACTTTAAGCCCCTTTAAGTCATTCTTAAAAGTATCCATAAACAACAATAAAGAAAATTTAAAATTAAAAAACTAACAATTTTGACCTTGGTAAATAAGAAAAATAACGATTTCAGAGAAATTACATAACAGCTTATTTATTTTAAAGCAAATTATTATTGTTCACATTTTTTTCTTATATCATATTGTCTATAAATACTTAAAAAAAAATAAAAAACTAAACTAGATACGGAGAAAATAGAAGATACTAAAAAGTTGTACTTATAATTGCTTAATCGAAAAAATATATAAAAACTTTTAAAAAGTCGGTGTTTTTTTCTCAATATTATGGACTGTAGTTTCCACTAAGACGCCACTAAACACAATAGTCCTAATTTAGGTATAGCTTTACAAGCACCTTATAACATTAAATAAGTTTACTAAATTTAATCTTAATCGGGTAAAGAATTTTTAAATAAATAAATAAAAATTTTAACGCCCTGTATATCAAAAATGAAACCAGTCCGGACATACAGTCTGTCTACGTAAGTTGGCGGCATATGGAAAACTTTTTATTATTAATTTTACGAAAAAAGTTATTCTTTATAAAAAGTTCTGCATGGTCCAAAACCTACAATGCAAGCTTCAGATATTAAACTGTTTCAGTTATGTACGAGGTTTGGCCAAAAAAGTAATTTTTGCTCAAGAGTAAAGTACCTGTATTATTGCTAATATTGCAAATTGTTACAAAGGAAAGATATTTAGAATTAAAAAATAATTTTTAATATGCAATTTTGTTCATTTTCAAAAAAAAAAATTTCTTTTTTCTGTGATAATCGAGAAAGTTTAAGTTTGTACATTAGTGCATTGTATATTCTTCTTGTTTTGAAAACAATTAATTTATAAAGTTTATTTAAAACTGGCCTATACAAGTAAAATCATGAAATATCGTGCACTAATGAACAAACTTAAATTTTCTTGATTTTCACAGAAAAAAAAATCAAAAAACTTTTTTTTGGAATGGAACAAATATGCATATTTAGAAGAAATTTTTTATTCTTAATATCTATAATTTATAAAAATTTGCGATATTAGCACAAAATACAGACACTTTACTTTTGAACAAAAATTACATTTTTGGCCAAACCTCCTACATGACTGACACAATTTGATATCTGATGGTGAAATAACTTTTTTCGTAAAATTAATTACAAAAAGTTCCCCATATGCCGCCAACTTACGTAAATATACTGTATGTTTTTAGGAACTATAATTATTACAGTAAAAAAATTATAATCACAGTTGTGAGCGAAATAGCAGAATTAGGACGCTTAACCCTTAACCACAAGGGTTCCGTTTCTGGAACGTATATAGCTACAGACTACCGGTCATTTTGACCAGCTGTCTTCTTTTACCCTACGTGGACGACAAGAACTTTTTTCATTATTATTTTATACGAAATAAATTTTAAATATTTTTAATACCATTTAATGCAGTTTTAAGTACTTGTTCTTAAAACAACAGTAGATATTTTTAATTTTTATGTATTTTTATCATATGCACCAAAAAACATTTGTATTAAAGAAAAACTACAGATTACAGTTTTTAATCACATAAATAGAAAATAAACAATTTTTAACAAAATACATCAAAAAATTATTAAAAACATGGTTTATAAGACTTTTTGTGCTGGCATGTTGTAGCGTGAGTGTATTATTCTTTTTGACCATTTGTAGCGACCTTTATAATTTTAGAAGTTGTCATCGCAAAACATTTTTAACTTTTTAATGTCAACTCAATTTTTTTGTCTTATTCGTTAGCCTAGATCTCTAAGTCAGTATCATGATCCAATGGTATATAGTCGACATCTTATTCCGTATTGTAACCATCAAAATCCACTTCTTTCGCCCATTGATATAGACCAATCAGACTCCCCCTTTTTAAAGATATTTTGTTTAGACAAGTAACTAAATCACATATATTGTTTAGCAGCAAATTTTCTATTATTCAAACTGGTTGTCAAAATTGATAGAAAATGTCAAACTTTATTATCAGTAAAATTCAATTTAGTTGGCTTTAATATAAGTTTTTAGGAAATAAACTAGCCGTATACTACTCGACCTACAAATTCAAATCGATTAAGCTATCCAAGTATTTTTTGCAATAATAAACTTGGCAAATAGTTTCATGAACAATAAAAAAAACCCTAGACCGGTTTGCGGTCTCTAGTTTTTATGCCCTGACAAACTTTTAGCTTTTACAAAATTACGCCGCTTACGGGCTCTTGGACTAACCTTTTCCATTTAAGTTTTTTTTTCAATATGGCACTAATTTGTCACATTGAAATTTAAAGTGATCATTAATATATAAAAAATGCAGATTTTGCTGATATACTACTACTAGATTCTAGAAGGAGAGGTATTTTTATAGTGCACCTTTTCCGAATAATATTTTTTTAATTTGTAAGAGTAATAAAACTTTATATTATAATTCACCACAACATTTGGCATCCTTTTATCGCCTACCTTTTTAAAAAACGAAGCAAAAATGTTTGGACTGTACCAACAAATTAGAAAATATCCCATAAATGTCTTTAAGTGTTTATGGCAATAGCATATGTTAGTCGGTTTCCCTAAGTCACTAAAGATTATTTTTAATAGGTTCAAGAAATGCAAAACGAAGGGACCTTTTTATGGTTTTCTGTAAATATTATCGTCCAGATGACAAATATATTACCCTCAGATAAAACACCCTAAAATGTTTATAGCTAACCTGAAATCTAAAACTTCCTAGAAGCTAGACAAGGTTCTCACACTAGAGAAGTCACATATGTTATCCATAAAGATTGTTATGATTAAAAACAGATCGTCACAAAAAAGGAAACAAAGAAGAGAATAATTATAATGCAGAAATATATAGAAAAAGAGACTAGAAACATTAAATACACCTGTAACTACAAATCGTAGACCCAGCAATGTTTTTCCCTTAAAATCGAAGACCAGGTTCATTTTTGTTTATATTTTTATGTCGATATCATAAGTATTGAAGACTAAGGTCGGACTGACCAGTTGTTTTATTAAAAGTTTTGTTTATTGCAAACTAAAAGGGAAATTCTTATTTTATTCTAAAACCAGGAAGGTAACGCCATCTAGAACTTTAAACTCAAACGATAGAAAATACTACCTTTATGTCGGTAACACCCTAACCAATAGAATTGAGCTAATGTTTATTAAAGGGATGCTGCCTAGACCGTAATACAAACCCTAATTGGTCTTGTGTTTTTATGTTACAGTGGGTTCAATATTTTATTGGAACCTTTGAGAATTTTAAGTAATTTTATGAGAAGATTGGGGGTGGCTTGTGAAGGACAGCCTTTGCCCAGAAGCCACAATAAAAGTTTCATGTAATTGAAAAGTCAGTCTGTCTATAATGTTTGTTAGTTAAAAGTATACCTCTATTTTTCTATAGTTTACAGTCTGTCCATAATGTTTGTTAGTTAAAAGTCTACCTCTATTTTTCTATAGTTTACAGTCTGTCTATAATGTTTGTTAGTTAAAAGTCTACCTCTTTTTTCGATAGTTTAAGGTCTGTCCAAAGTTTTGTTAATAAGTTAAATAATAGTCTCACTATGTCTTTCTTTGATTTCGGTTAAGTCTTGCTATAACCTTTCTTTAAGTGAAATTTAAGCATTATAGTTTTCATGTTAAGCCGTGCAATGCCTTGCTTTAGGTTTTGGTTTATTTTTTTAGTTCTCATTATCTTAATTAAATTCAAAACATCTATTGACACTTGTCTTTCTTTAAGAGGGAAATATTGGTCTCTTTTTCTAACTTTTAGTCTAATTTTTATTTTAACTTTTTTACTATTGTTTTTATTTTTTTCATATCATTACCATATTTTTATAAATTTATTAGTTATTTTTCTTTTATTAAAATTCTAGTTAATTTTGTTTAAACATTTCTTTTAATTTAACATTCATTTTCTATTGCTAACCTTGTAAAGACAGCTTTTGTGTGAATTGTGTGGTAAAACGTTAAAAGAAGCAGTACAAGTTAGCAACAGAGAAACTAGGTAAGTGTAACTTGGAATAAGCTAACATGTATTTACTGAGTATTAGTCTACAAGATCTACATGCTACCAGAGTGTCTTCATCAAACTATATCTTTTGTTCGTCTTAATTTTGTTGTATCGTGACCTAGACACTGTTTGCTAGTTACCACTTATTTTATAAAGATACTAGCTTACAGTCTGTGTAATGTATTAGCAACAGGGAACATGTCATTCTGTTACAGAGGGTAAGTCTTACCTTCCAAATTTTAAATGGATAGAGGGGTCGTGTACTACCTTTTTTGAAGGTCTTTGGACCTGATTATAACTGCCCAGTTTAAAGTATCTGCTGTTATTTCTGGTCTTATGACAACTTGTTAAAATTTTAATATTAATTTCTAAAATTTATAATAATTACTTACCTGTTAGAGAAAGCTACTGTAATTTAAAGGGACATAATAAGGGTTAAACGATCTTTAAAATAAGATATTACTCAGGGGTGGGGTGGGGGAGGGGAGGGGAGGGGAGGGGAAAATCACCCCTAAAATTTAGGGGTAAATCTTACCCTCGCCGGAAAGATTATTTGATATCTTATTTTAAAGATCACTTAACTCTCATCATATCCCCTTAGTAGCTCGTTCTTTCAGGTAACTTTTTCATTGCCTTCTATTCTCGAGTGTCCAGGAACCCACAGAAGTTCTATCCTGTTGTTTCTGGCGACCAGCTCCTTGATATTGCTTAGGCACTTCAACGTGATTGTGGATATTAGAAGACGGGCATCCAAGGATTTTAGAGCAGCCTGCATGGCTGTCTAAGAGAATGTTAAAGATGTGGTTGTGATACCCTTTTCTCATATTCTCTTAAACACATGCTAAAATAGCATATATTTCGGCCTGGTATACAGTGGCTTGCCTTTCTAAAAGACGCTTCGGGCCTTGCCCCAAATACGTACATGAGCACCCACTCCATCATTCGTCTTTGAGCCATTGGTGTACCCAACCAAGCCTCTGCCAAGTAATGAAGGTGTTCCATTTGACCATATGTCAGGATTGCAGCTGACCTTATATGATTTTTTAAAGTTGTAGACCCCAGTCAAGTGGTCTGATCTCACGTTCAGGAGCTGGAGGTCTATGATTTCCGATACCCTAGTGTGACCGTATCTTTCAGGATGATGTTTTCACGTCCCGCGGTGTTTATCATTCTATCGGCGCTATTTATAGTCTCCGTCTTTATAAAGATGTCCAAAGGCGTTAGGCCCAGAATCATTTCCATAACCATAGAAGGTGTACTTCTTAGGGCACCAGTAATGCACAGACAAGCCAGTCTCTGTGGACGATTAGGTCTCATAATTGTCGATATTTGCTGTGCCCACCCCCACTACAAGGTTGTGTCGGGCTGTGCCACAAAAATTTGTCTGCTTCATATGCATGTTAAGAATGGTGGGGTGGGGGTTAGCCTGAAGTGCTCTGTCCCTGATGTGCCTATCTAGTTTTTCTAGCGTTTTCAGCATAAAATATGACAAAAGTAAATAGTTCTACATGGTATGAAGGTTGCTAGTGAAACTCTCCATGCCTCCCGACGTACCCTGTTGCAAGCATATTCTGAAAATTCTGTACAGGTGTAGCAACAATACTTCTAATCCCTGCTGCATTGAGCAGGGTAGATATTGTCTGGACCCGGCACTTTCTATGGATTAAACGTTGCGTTATAGCCCATTTGATCTTTTCATAGCTGACTATTTGGTTGGCAACGTCCCAATCAGAAATAAACCAAGATCGGGAAGTTCTGACGCATGTTTATTGAAACCTTTATTCATAAAATGTCATAAGAAATAACCCGCTTTACTTTCGTACCATATTTAGGAAACCCCTGTATATTAGAATTTGCCGCTAATAAATTTTGTTTGGTTTAGGCGGCATGCTAACTTGCTTTAAAAAACAAATTCTTTTATGCTAACATAAAGATCAGAGACAACAATCTGACACTTGCCGCCGTGCTGCTTGCCGCTCACCTCTTGTATCGTAGCCGAGGCCTTAGAGTACGTGTTAAATCTTAATTCTTTAATTTTTTTGTTCTAAATGTAACAAAAATACAAAAATTATAATAAATCAGTTGGTAACTTTACATTTAACAAGCTTATTTTTAAGCAAAAATGTAAGATCTCTTTTTATCATTATTATTCTAGTACTTTATCCCAAACCCTTAAACTTTATTTACTTATATCCTGTTCCATTTCCTGTTTTTTTAATATTTAAATTAGGTAATTTAAAAATATTTTAAGTGTTCAGGAAATACATGACATATTGTTTTGTTTTTCACATTGTTCACAAAAATATAATCTTTAAGTACGTACTTAAAGATACTGAGTTTTATTATTTATAGGGTTCCTAAGTGAATTATATGCATTGTATATTGTTATTCGTTTTATTAGTTTCTTGAATCCGGCCCAAGAATTCTAAAAAATGGACGCAATGTTGTTTAAAATCATATTTCTGTGCTGTTTAAGTGCGCTGTTGGCAAAGGTAAGTAATATACACCCAGCTACCGACGACATGGCAAGCCTTGACCAATGACCGCTCGTTCCAACGTCGGCGCATCGTGTGTATGCAAAAAATATAGTAAAGTAAAACCAACGTTGACGCTGTCCATAGTTCGTGTAGAAGCGGTATTTTCGACACACCACAAACAAAGGGATTTGTGTAAGATCACCAGTGGGCTTGATCTCCGTACACACGACATGAACGGTGCGCCTAACTAAAATTGACAAGGTTTATTTATTTAAGGACTTTAAAGTATTATTTAAAGTTCTTAATGTACATACATTAAATAATACCTATTTCTTATTAAATATTATTGTTTTTTAAGCAGAAATGACTGAAAACTGAAGCAATAAAATAATTTTAGAATTTTTTAGTTTATGTAGCGTGTCTAGTCTACTTAAGTTCGCACCATAGGGAAAACTTTTTAATTATTAATTTAGCGAAAAAATGTATCCTTTATAAAAACTTTTCCATGGTCTAAAACCTAAAATGCAATTTTCGGTTATATTTTTTTTGCAGTGGTATACGAGATATATGTCAAAGAATATGAATTTTGCTTAAGAGGAAAGTACCCATATTTTTCATAATATCGAGCATTTTTATACGAAAAGGATATTTAGGATTAAAATACCTTTTAAATATGCAAACTGGTTTATTTAAAAGTTTTTTAATTTTTTTGCGATAACGAGCGTTTCTGTGACTTTTGGCTTATTTAATTTCAAAATAAGTATGCATTAATGTACAAACTCACATATTTACCGCTAACGCATAAAAAATAAAATATTCAAAAAATTAACAGGTTTACATATTTAAATATTATTTTTAAACCCAAAAAAATATATATTTTTTAAATAAAACATTTCGATATTATGATAAATAAGTCTTTTCTTTTGGGCATAATTCATATTTATGGTACACAGGTAAACCATAGATTTTTTATGCCAAAATATTAAGGTACATTTAAATTATACCGAACACAAGAGAGCAAACAAATTCGCTTGCTAGGATTACTGTATTTAAACGGCGAATCAAACGCATTTGTTCGAGTTCGCACATATTCCACCAAGAGTCGGTAAGTCCAAGGATTATAAACTTTTTAATAAGAAGCGCTCGATTTTCTATATTGGTCCGAAGATATAGGTTATGTTTGTGACGTCACCTTTTGCCATAATATTTTTATCTGACAAAATAAACCAATACTTGCATAAAATAAAATAAAATTATTTAAAAACATTTAAAAAAATGGTATCTTACCCTTAATAACGATCTAAAAGTTAATTTTCTTTAAAAAATATCCAAAGGTCAGTGACCCCTGTTTACAGGTATTAAAATTCTTTGTAACTGCAGTACTAATAACTATTACCTTTGCCTAGAAACAGTAAAAACTAAACATATATAAAATTCAAATGACTAAAAAGCAAAAAATAACACCAAAACCGCAAAAATGCTTCCAGTACGATTGTAAACAAAGAATTACGGGAAAAGATTTCGTCACAAAGTTAAGTGAATATGGGCTTAAATAGGATCGAGCGCTCCTTATTAAAAAGTTTTTTCCTTGCGGTAAGTCAGCGAAATATCAAAGGAAGTTTGCGTTTAATTAAACGGTTTTAATTCGGTTGCGAACACTAGCGAACCCATTCAGTCCAAAACTGTGTATGCAAACGGTCGATTTTAAAAAAATATGAAGTGTTTAAATGAAAAAACAATACAACTTATTTAATTCTATAGAAGTAAAAAGAGTTTGTGGAACCCAAAATGCATGTATTATAAAATAAATAATGGGAAATATTATTCGTCAAAAGAGATAGCCACAAAGATGAATTGTGACTCAACAGAGGTTTAAACAGAATAAATTCTATTAGGAAAAGACAAAAGAAAACTAATTCAAATAAATCTGAATGTGGTGCTGGAGAGCTGTACCATTTAACATGGTTTGCTTTAAAAACTCTTGATTTTTTGAGAAATAAATTTTGCTGATATTGCCTTTTAAAATGTGGTGTCCGTGTTTGAAATCACTGGGGTAATTAGATTTAGCAAATATTCCAAATCATTTGAAGACATTCTACTAAAAATGTTTACATTTTTTGAGAAGTTGACGTCACATCTATCGCTTGTCAAATGAAAAGTTAGGCCACCTTGTCTCTATCCACCTTAATCACAACCGATGCATACGAAACCAGATATCTATTTTAATGGTTAACATTTTGTGGATCCCAAATAACGCGGTACTTTTCATATAAACTAAAAAAATTTAAAATGGTTTTATTTTACCAGTTTTCAGTCATTTCTGCCTAAAAAAACACTAATTTATAATAAGGAATATTATTTAATATATGTACGTTAAAAACTTTAATTAATAATATAAACTACTAAAATAAATTTAAAGTTGCCAATTCCTTTAATGTATGTTGAAAATACCGCTCCTTACGCGAATCCTGGCCAGCGCCATATGTTTTGCATATACACGATGCACCAACGTTTAAACGTGTAAACATTTGTCAAGCCTTGGCATGTCGTCTGTAGACGGCTTTAGAGATAGAACCTCGCGGTTTTTGCCAACTACATTTTTGTGAAACAGAAGATACCATAAACAGAGCCATCTTAGGCATCTTACTTTCTGACCTATAGGGCGATTTTAAAAATTTTACATTTTCAGGCACCCTCTGTATCTCAGTTGGCTAATAACGTAAAAACGGACTCTATTATAACCTTTTAGTTAGAATGCAGTAGCGTAGTCAGAATTTTTTCAAAATTTTTTGATTTGCAAATATTGACCAATGGGTTTTTTTAAGAAAGAAGTATATTTGTCAAAAAATATATGTGCCTTTTTACAAGTTTTTTAAAAATATATACAACACTATGGCCTTATTTTTATAAATAAAACCAAACTCCCAATATTCAAAATTTTGCATTAGACCATGCAAACAAATCAGTTAACAATTTTATTTATTTTTAATTATTGAAGTGGTGCTTACGTTACCAATTTTAAAACTGGAATTTGCTATTTTATTTAATTAGGTTTTTTCTTTTGTTACATAAATCTAGGTATGTAGCACTTACACGAGCAACTTATTAATTTGTTAATAGTTTTTCCTAAATATTTTTATTGATTTATTGTTAGCATAATATTTTTAGTTTATTCTTAATTCGGAAAAACATAAAACAAGAAATGTATTGCTTTGGATTAAAAATTTAAAAACCATAGCTTCAAGAAAAACGTGTTGTACTGATCAAAAATATCAGTAAATATACTAGATTATTAGGTGTTTTTTAAATAAAAAAATAAACAATAGAACATTTTAACAATAAATTAAGAAAATAGTTTTATAAAAACAATTTACTAATTAAAAAGCTTAAGTAAGTGCTATCTACCTAGATTTATATAAAGAAAACACAGTATTAGGTTTAAAAGCAAAATCCAATTTTAAAGTCGTGCCGTAAGCACGACTACAGTAATTAAGCTAATAAAAAAAAACTGGTAACTAATTTGTTTTGCATGGCCTACTACAAAATTTACTACAACTACTACTACAAATAAAGGCGGCAATCAACAATTTCTTTTAAAAGCGTCGTTTAAATAGTGTGCGAGCAAAGAAAAGCGAAATAATTTGAAAGTGGGACAGAACTAATGACAGCGTGGCTTCTTAACTACTGATGTTTACTTTACGGTCTATGACATGCCCAGTCAATGAAATCATACGTGGATCGGATAGCCGTATAGCGCCAATGTTTCCCGAGCTAAGCTTTGAGTTTATCGGGGGTAATCTTTTATTTTAGTTCATAACGTATAAAAATTAAGAGTTAGTTATTTTAGGTTAGTTGTAAATAAACAATACAAGAAAAAGTGATTTAATAAGTATTAAACTATGTAAAATTATTTATATTGTTACATCTTGTGAATAATATGTAATATGAATACATTGTTGTTTTTGTGTGAGGTATGTGGTCGAGCACGGTCTGGTAATATTAAGGTAGTACTACCGGTGGAAGTTCTGGCTAGTTCTGGTTAGTAAGGGATATTCGTAGTCTTCTAGAATCCTACAAATAAAATTAGTATTATTAAATAAAAAATTAAAAAAAGACAACTAGCAATAAAAAGTTTTTATAATTTACTCTTTAAAATCATATAAGTATCAAATGTTTTTTACTATCTTTGGGTATTTATATCAACTAATAATTGGTATGTACCTAATGACAAATAAATAAAAAAAAGTATTTTATTGGTCCAAAAATTATAAATTATAGTTTAAGTAAAAAAAATGTATTGCATTGGTAGAAAATGTTAGTACCCATGGTTAACTAATACGTGTAATTTGGATTAAAAATTAACAAAATACAAAATTTAATTAACCAGTTAATTAAATTATTTAATATATTATCAGCTTTTTACTCATCAATAATTTTACTTAAGAAATGGCTTTCTACCTGGATTTACGTAATAAGAAAAACTATTTGGGTTAATTAGCAAAATCCAGGTTTAGAAATCGTAACGTAAACACTACCTCAATAATCAAGTTAATGAAAAAACTAATAACTGATTTGTTTGTATGGTCTTCTGCAAAAATTTGCTCGTGAATTATGAAAATTGTCGCTTTTGTTGTTGTTTATTAAAATTAACCCATAGTAATCTTATTTTTAAACAGCTTATACAAATAAAATATTTTTTTAACAAAATACAAGCTGTTTAAAAACCCAACTTTTGTCAATTTTATTTAAAAACAAAATATTGAAAATCTGAATACGCCACTGCATTCTACGTAAAAAGTTATGTCAGAATCCATTTTTACCTTTTTAATAAGTAATGAATCAACTGAAATACAAGGCGCACCTGAAAATGCCATATTTTCAAAATCGCCCTGTAGCTTAAAAAATAAGATGGCTATGACGGCTTTGTTTATATCATTTTTTATTTTTCAAAAAAGTAACCCAGCAGGCGGATTCTGTAACTCAATAGAGAAGAAAATTCCTTTCCATGCAATGTAAATCATATGGCAATTTTAGGAAATTTCTCTTCTATCGACTTACAGAATACGGGTAAAGATCTGCGAAAATCGCAAGGTCCTATCTTTATTAATAATAGGGATACCCCTGCAACCAAAATGGGGCACCCCGTACTTTAAAATTTAAAGGTCTGCCTAACACTTTTTTGCATATTGGTTTTTTAGCATGTTCAACTCCAAGATACCCCTGATGCTTTAAAAAGTATTTTGCTGATATAGATGCCGAGGTTAAGGCTCTGCATCATGAAACAGCCATTCAAATACGTTCCAACCAGGTACCTTTAACCTTTTATATTCAAAACGCTAAAAAGGGTATAATTAACAACTTAACTGTTGCCGCTGTCCCTTACTGGGATAAAATTAGAGCTTTGGAGGAAACTGCTCAAGCAAAAGGTAAATGTAGATTTTATTACATAACCAATTAAAGTAAAATTATAAATAGGGAAAAAAGTCACTTAAAGATAACCTGTTACCTTTTTAACCGACGAAGGGGGTTCGCCTGTATGTGTTTTTTTGTTAATGTTACGCGATTACGCCGTCAATTGTAGACCCATTTTAAAAATGAAGGATCGCGGCGAGTAACGATCAGAGTCCATTTTTGCCAATTATAAAATATTAGCACCTTTAAATAACTAGTACCTAAAATAATTAAACCTATTGATTAATACAACAAAAAAGTTCGTAGGGCTCGCAAACAGCTAAAGATACAACGTGCGGCCTAAGAACGCTCATGTTCCACGCGCTGACGAGAATAAAAGATGATAATTCATATAAGTCGAATTTTAGCGACTTTAAGTTTTTAAATAAATAAAATAAAATATATATTTTGTGGTTTTATCTTTAATATTTTTATTACCAATATTTGACTTAAAATTTTAAAATGCAAATATTGACAAAATATGCTAGTTGGATCGTTATTTGCCGCGACCCTTCTAATCTTTTTTTTTATTTAAAAGAGTGCACTTCTGGATAGGATCGCAAGAGAGAAGATGCTAGTGCTACTGAAAAAGAGACTACAATAAAAAGCACAGGAACGTGTAATTTGATTCATTGACATATTGGGGGTGAGCTCTGTTAGGTTAAATCTTTTTTAATAGGAAATATATATATTTATAAACTTTATTTCCTTTTATATCCCCCCCAATGTGACAATTTTGTATGACGTCTGTAACATTTTAAACCAATCAAATTACACGTGCCTCTGCTTTTTACTGTAGTCTCTAAAAGAGGCACTGGTAGTCTTTTTTATTGTATCTTTACCGATTTATTGGTAATAATAATAAATTTAAAAGCAAAAATAAACACTTAAAAAAAAAATTAAACCGACTTCAAAAAATTAATAAAACTCATGGTAAAAAAATAAAAAAAATTGCTCGGGTAATAATTCGCTAAACTACTAAATGTTAATAACTAAATAAGCAAAAGCTTTTTATACTTTAATGCCATATATTATTACCCAAAATTTTTTTATTTATTATTTTTAATATTTTAGTAAGTTTTATTTCTTTTATTGAAGTCGGTTTATTTATTTTTTTTTATTTGTATAATTCAGAATTCGAGTCGCATTTAAGGGTTTTAA
Organism: Listronotus bonariensis; assembly: GCA_014170235.1. Taxonomy (NCBI): domain Eukaryota; kingdom Metazoa; phylum Arthropoda; class Insecta; order Coleoptera; family Curculionidae; genus Listronotus; species Listronotus bonariensis. The sequence continues at coordinate 61,835 of JACEGR010002474.1, read as the reverse complement.
ATCACTACAATAATAAAAGTTATTGACCCATGTCTGAGCTTTCAACAAGATGATTTTGTTAAGTTTTAAAAGTTTATATCCTGTTTAATAGCAAAAATTACTTTGATAAGAAAACTTATAAAACATATTTTGGGATTATTTAAAAACCTTAATTATTAGGATTATTCATCATTGTTTTAAATATATGTCCATAAAATCTTTATACAGTGTGTTCTAGAATAGATGTTTCAAGAGGACAAATAGACCAAAAATTGTTTAATTTTAAATTGGCATTTCTAATAAATACAAAATTTTACTTCAAATAGTAATATACAGGGCATAATACAGATTATAAGTAAGGATAATAAAAATACTTGAGATTAAAGTCTTTTATTATTTAAAATATCACAAAATTGTATAATTATAGATAGGCTATCTTCTCTTAGCCATCGTCGGGCTGTAGAGGATCTATCGCTTTTTTATAGGTACTTGCACGGTTTCTGCTCTGAGGAATTGTCCAGTATAATTCCCCAACTTGCAGCTCTCAACAGAAAACTCGTGGTGCCGCATGTACGCATGCCTATACGGTCCAACTGGACGGGCTCCGAACTTCTAACTTCGTACGTTCTTTTATTCCTAGAGTTTCTAGTTTGTAGAACCTGCTTCTCGTGGAGATCTTCCCTTCCCTGTTCAAATATTCAAGTTTTTAAGTCGCATGTTAACAAACTTCCTCTTACCCTGCTGAAGACACACACGCTACGATAGTATGTAGGCTTTTAGTCTTTGTGAATTGTCTAAAGTTAAAAAAATGCCGTATTAGGACCGGTTATTATTTATACCGGCGTTATTTAAACATGGCCTTAACTCATAATTTATTCAAAGTTATTGCACATGATGTTGACAATTTTTATTTTTTTATTTTTGGGCAATCCTCGAAGCCTAAACGCCGAAATACTAACGTACCTTGGGTATCTTTAGCAAGGTGAGGGAAAGTTTGGTACCAGGGGTCCAAAAACTTTAATAGACCTCTGCCGGCAGCAGGTTCCACAATCTAAAAACTGTAGAAATAAAAGAACGAATAAAAAAAGTGAAAAGTTCTCTGGTGGTAGCTGCAAGTAAGAAAATTATCCTGGACAACTATCACGGAGCAGAAGCCGTGAAAGTACCTATTAAAAAGCGATAGATTCCCTACAGATGGACAATGGGCAAGAGAAAGAAGCCTCTCTGTAAGCAAAGAATCGATAATGAAACAACAACATTACTTTGCAAAAATACACAAATTTTAAATTGATTAGAATTATTTTGCGGTTGGTAAATTTCCTAATGTCATGCACAATGAAATGCAATAAGAGGCATTCTTCTGTACGGTAGTTTCAATACTAACAGCAGTAATCATATTACACGCTTCAACACGTCTAAAACGAAAAATTCAAAAATTGTGCTGGAGTGGCCCTGTATCACAATGAGTTAGGGGACCCACAAAAAAATTTTGAAAACAAAAAAAAGGTCTCCACATTTAAAAACAATTATTTTTCCAATTACCAATTTTTTCTTACACACATTTGGGGAGCCCTATACCCCAAGGGCCCCGCATCATTGATACGGCGGTAGCTACGCCTCTGATTATGCAGTGTGTCATTTATTACCAGTTGAAGTAAAATTTTCTATTTCTTACTTTGAAACCATACGACCAGTTTTTCCACAATGCCGATTTAAAATTTAAAAATTTTTGGTCCATTTGTTCTGTCTTAATGCCTACCCGTGAGGAGGGGGACACTGTTAATGTAAATACACTCCCCACAAAAATTATTGCATGCATCACTTGATTTTTTTCCTTAGGTTAGATACAAAAATGCTTTAATTTTAATAGTCATAATATATATTTTAACAATAAGTTATCAAGACAATTAAAATTTAAAAAATGTTAAGGAAAGGTAAAGCAATAACTGTGGCATATTTATAGGTATTTATTTATTGTTTACAAGACATCCCACAGGGTGATTAAAAGTTCTTGAAAAAATAATAATTATTTTTAAAATCTCTCCATGATGTGCCATTAAAAGGGACTAATCCAATTTATTATAACTATAAAATACGGAAATGTGTAGGGATATAATTTACTCTCAAACGAGATTATTCCCCTTCAATAGCACATCATACAGGGCAATTAAAAATTATGTATTTTGGTCAAAAACTTTCAATCACCCTGTAGGATGGATTGGTACCAGTAAATAACAACGGTTACCCTAAAGTAACTGCTTTACATTTTCTATTTTTTTTTATGTTTTGATTACTTAATTCCTAAAAGGGATATGTCCACTTAAATGAAAGTATTTTTGTATTGAAGCTTAAGGAAAAACTCGAGTTGATGCGATAATTTTTGTGGGTGCTGAATATTAGTCCTATATAACCTTTCTTTTTAGCTGTTTAAAGAATAATCCCTCAAAAAGTTAACGTTGATAAAAATTTTAGGTTTATAAAGGAAAAGCAAATTAACAAAATAGTTTATTTTTAGCATAAAATACAAAATACACAATATTTTTGTTTTAACGCATATTTATACAGTCCGGCATAATTTTTAAAGCATTTGAAAATTATTTGTTATTTCCCAAATAAATAAATAAATATATAATCCCTTCAAATGTCTAAACTCACAAAACGCTGATCAAAGTTTAAATAAATCCTAGCGTATACGAGGTAGATTCAAATTTACAAATGAAATACAAGAGAAAACTACAATTATTTTTGCATCAAAGAACAAAATACTATTTAGAAAACTTGCGTTAAATATAAGTCGTTTTAATTTAAAAACACGTTTTATTTTAAGATTTAAAATATATATTAATACATTTTTTAAATATTGTAAGTTGTACTAAAAAGGCATAATAATATATTTAAAAATCTGTAGAGTGAGGGCGTTTTCTATAAGACAAAGGATATGATAAGTCGAAAACGATATAGAAAATTTAGCCTTTTTAAACAATAAAGAGGCATAAATTTACGAATGGTATTTAAGGGACATAAATGTATTTAAATCATTTAAGAATAAGAAATATTTGCTTTTTTAATAAAGAGCAAGTTAATTTAGTTTGGTCTAATCGTCGCTGCTTTTGTTGCTTTTATATTTTTCTTTATTATGCAGCTACCACGTAAAGGCTGGGATTTGTTTAAAATTTATCAAGGTATTAGGAGTTTAGGCATTTTACTATACGGACATTTCTATTATAAATATTTTTTGTAAAGTAAAAAAGTCATTGTAGTAATTATTATATTTTTAGGACAAGATATTTCAATTTGCGTAGATCTTGGAAACAATCAACTATATGCATTAAATAATTCTGTCATAGCTAAAGCAGAACAAAGATGCGACTACTACAGTCAGACAGGATACAGTACTTTAAATAATAGTGCAACCGAAGCGGGCACCGTAATTGAAGAACTGATTGTATTAGAGCAACTTGTAGAATTGTGCAATGATGAAGTATGTGCTACAGATTTAACTAGCACAGTAACACAGTTTTACTCAAGAGCTAAAAATATTCTAAATGATGCTGAATCAAATGCCCGTAACTACGTATTGATCTTCCTTCCAGAACTCTTATCTTATATTAGCTTGGATACTGAATCATATGTAGCACAATACTCTGTAATTCTTAAGCAAGTATCAGTGGGTATGAGGACGGCAAAATAAAAGACGCTTTATTTGTTCTGCGACGTTTCGGTCCTGATTTTGGACCTTTTTCAAGCTGAAAGATGTTTTATTTTTATAATAGTATGGAATAATTATTGGACAATACAAAACATTGCAGGTACAAAAATAAGATATTTTTAAATGTGTTTCCAACACTTAAACTTTTATAAATAAAAGTTACGTCACTAATTAAGATGTTATGAAGTTAAGAAATTTAAAATTGCATTAAAAACGTCAATACAATAAAATATCACATTCAATAAAATGTATTACAAGTACTAAAAGTGTATAATTATTACAATAAAATTAAATAGGTAAGCACCTACCTTCCAAATATTGCATCATTTGCCAAAACATGCTATTATGTTGGACACTACATGATTGTAAAAAGGACATCACACAACATTTCTTTTAAATTATTATATACACATAAAATAATAAATAAATAAATAAATAAATAAAACTATTTTTAACTATTATTTAAAGGACGTTATTACAACACTGAAGACTACCGACAACAATTTAAACATTGGAATTTTTACTTTGGTTTGATAAAAAATATAGTTAAGATATATGATACTAAGAGTAGTTGGAGTTACTCCAAGTAATCCTGCTTGTTGACTTGAGATTTCATTTTATATCTAATCAGTTTGGTCCCTTGTTCTTTTAAATTGGCTTAATAAATTAAAATAAATATTACTTAAATTTGCAACATCTGTTCTTAAATTGATGTTGTCTGTAATCTGAATATGGATCATCTCACTCAGACTTCTTTTTTGATAGTTTTGCTCCATATCCAAAACTTTAACATTACTAAAGTCAAAATGGTGACATGTAACGAAATGGTGTTGGGCTAATGCTGTTTTTTCCCTTTTGTTTCTGTTTATGTCTTGACAATCGTATTTATGTTGTTTAATTCGTTTTGATAGGAGCTGCTTAGTTTGGCCTATGTATACTTGCCCACACGAACAAGGGATAGAGTAAACAACACCCGACTTATTATCAATGTTGTCTCCATCCTTAAGTCTTGTGTAAATGTCACCTACTTTTTTTATATTATAAAATGCCAGTACATGCTTATCATTATTAATTAATCTTTTAAATTTAAACGAGAGGCCTGGAATGAATGGAAATTTAAGGTACTGTTTCGTAACATCGACTGTCAAGACATAAACAGAAACAAAAGGGAAAAAACAGCATTAGCCCAACACCATTTCGTTACATGTCACCATTTTGACTTTAGTAATGTTAAAGTTTTGGATATGGAGCAATAACTATCAAAAAGAAGTCTGAGTGATGATCCATATTCAGATTACAGACAACATCAACTTACGAACAGATGTTGCAAATTTAAGTAATATTTATTTTAATTTATTAAGCCAGTTTAAAAGAACAAGGGACCAAACTAATTAGATATAAAATGAAATCTTAAGTCAACAAGCAGGATTACTTGGAGTAACTCAACTACTCTTAGTATCATATATCTTAGCTATATTTTTTATCAAACCAAAGTAAAAATTCCAATGTTTAAATTGTTGTCGGTTGTCTTCAGTGTTGTAATAACGTCCTTTAAATAATAGTTAAAAATAGTTTTATTTATTTATTTATTTATTTATTATTTTATGTGTATATAATAATTTAAAAGAAATGTTGTGTGATGTCCTTTTTACAATCATGTAGTGTCCAACATAATAGCATGTTTTGGCAAATGATGCAATATTTGGAAGGTAGGTGCTTACCTATTTAATTTTATTGTAATAATTATACACTTTTAGTACTTGTAATACATTTTATTGAATGTGATATTTTATTGTATTGACGTTTTTAATGCAATTTTAAATTTCTTAACTTCATAACATCTTAATTAGTGACGTAACTTTTATTTATAAAAAGTTTAAGTGTTGGAAACACATTTAAAAATATCTTATTTTTGTACCTGCAATGTTTTGTATTGTCCAATTATTCCATACTATTATAAAAATAAAACATCTTTCAGCTTGAAAAAGGTCCAAAATCAGGACCGAAACGTCGCAGAACAAATAAAGCGTCTTTTATTTTGCCGTCCTCATACCCACTACCATCTTTTCCATTACATTTCGGCCAAGGACGATAACTATCATGGATGTAATATATAAAGAAAATATATCGTTATAAGCTTAATGTGTTTTTGTTTTTTTTTGTGATATCTTTAAATTTTTCCTATTTTCTATCAGATTTATTAACAAGTCTAACGATACCAATTTGTTTTCAATTGAATTATATAAATTAAACATCACTAAGCAAAACAGTGAAAAATAAGTTATTTATTATTATTAAACGTGTCATGGATAGCCACGATAGATAATTTTTTCAATTATTTTTAACAAGTCCACATTTCAAAATAAACTTTATGACGTGCTTACAAAAATATTTTAATAATTACCTGATTGCAATGCCGAATCAAGTTATATTTTTTACTAACGCAAAGGGTAATTTTGCGCCCTTTTGATCAAAGTGATCACGGTGTAAAAATTGTACTTTTCTTCTTTTTCGCCCCTCTCCATGTATTATTGAGACAAAACTGCCAAAAATCAAAAGTAATCAAAAAACGCATTTACTTTAAATTTTTCCACTTCTTTAACCTTGGCGATTTTCAATGTCCATAATAAGGATTGGCTGGGCTCTTCAAAACTGACCCCAAGGCAGAGCAGCCGAAATCTTCGCAGTCAGTAACTCTCTTTACCAACCTTATTATGGAACCCACCTACTTTCCTAGAGTCCCAAATCATAATTCAAATCCCCTTGATCTCTTCTCTTACTACCAACCCTCGAACTCTATCAAACATTCGTCACAGCTCCCCTAGGTCGCTCAGATCATGGCTTAGTTACTATATCTTACCCTGCACATCCCGAGGTAAATGAATACATGCCACCACGCACCGTATGGCACTACAACTCAGCCGACTGGGATGGCCTGAGGGACTTCTTCGCCACTTACCCCTGGAATTCCATTTGCTTTTCTTCTGGTGATCCTTCTCAAATTTGCAATCAACTGACGTGAATCAATTCAATTGGGCATTGAAACCTATATTCCACACACCATCAAGAACCCCAAACAATCCAATAACAAACCCTGGTTTTCCAAATCTTGTGATAAAGCTAGAATTTTAAAAGTTCAGGCTCACAAGAAGTTTCTGCAGGATCCTAGTCCAGAAAACCGACAGGCCAGCATTGAAGCAAGAAACTACTACAATCAAACAATTTCTGAAGCCAAAGACTCCTTCGACAATCGTATTAAAAACAAAGTTCTTTCTTGCTCAAATGGCAGCAAATCTTTCTGGTCCTTTGCGAAAAACATAAGTAGGAATTTTTGTACCAGTTCTTTTCCGCCACTAGCTTTGGAAGATGAAATTGTTTCTACTGCTAAAGGAAAGGCAGAATTATTTGCTAAACAATTTGCTGCCAATTCAACCCTTGACCCTCCCGTAAATCATCCAATTCCAGCGGTTACCCCAGTTCCTCATAAAATGCCCGATATTATTTTTAAGGTAAAACACATTAAGCGTATCCTTTCTTCCCTTAACACCAAGAAATCGTCTGGGCTGGATGGCATACCAGCAATCGTTTTAAAAAATGTGCTCCAGAACTTGCACCAATCTTAACTCGGCTCTTTCTGAATTTCTTACGACACAGGTATCTTTCCGGAAAGCTGGAAAGCTGCACGTGTTCAACCTATTCCCAAGAAAGGATCTAAATCTCTTCCATCTAACTATAGACCAATTTCAATTCTCTCAGTTCTTTGTAAAGTAATGGAAAAACTAATTAATTCACAAATTCTTAAGTACTTAGAAAAACACAAAATTTTGCATGACAGACAGTATGGATTTCGCCACAAAAGATCTACGGCAGATCTTCTTTCCTTCGTATCACACTGTTGGAATAAGTCTCTTGAGTTTCTAGGTGAGTCCCAGATCGTTGCTCTTGATATATCCAAAGCTTTTGACCAGGTCTGGCATGCCGCACTTCTTAATAAACTTCCCTCCTATGGTCTTTCAACTAAACTCTGTACTTGGCTCTCTAGTTATCTATCTGATCGTCGTATATCAGTTATTGTGGACGGCCATTCTTCATGCTTTCATCATGTAAATGCTGGAGTCCCTCAGGGCTCAGTTCTGGCACCAACATTGTTTCTTCTTCACATCAACGACCTTCTCTCGTCCACAACTAATTCCATTCATAGTTTCGCCGACGATAGTACCCTTCACTCCAGTTTTCAGGTTCCTAAACCCATTACTAAACCTGACTTGGAAAACAAACGCAGAGCGATGCAGATATCTCTTTCGCAGGATCTTAATTTAATATTGGATTGGGGCGCTAAAAATCTCGTCCATTTTAATGCATCCAAAACACAATCATGTTCCTTGTCGCGAAAAGAGTCATCAAATACTCATCCTCTACTTATGAGCGGCCAAGTTTTACAGAGCAAAGACACCTTTAATCTTGTGGGCGTCACATTTGAAAGTAACCTTAACTGGCATAAACACATTGTATCTATAGCCACGGCAGCTTCAAAAGCTTGGATTTCTCTTTCGAGCCAAAAAGTATTTTTCCCCTTCTAATTTATACACTTTATATGTGTCCCAAATCCGACCTCCCTTGGAATATTGTTCTCATATCTGGGGCATGGCGTCCCCCACAACCCTAAGCATTCTTGATTCTATTCAAAGAAGAGCTATTCGTCTCATTAATGATCCTTCACTTACAGAAAGGCTTCCCTCTCTTGCACATCGTCGGGCTGTGGGGGATTTATCGCTTTTTTATAGGTACTTCCATGGCTTCTGCTCTGAAGAATTGTCCAGTATAGTTCCTCCACTTTACGGTTCCCAACAGAGAAACTCGTGGTTCCGCGCGTATGCATCCCTATACGGTCCAACTGGACAGGCCCCGAACTTCCCACTTTGTTCGTTCTTTATCCCTAGAGTTTCTAGGTTGTGGAACCTGCTGCCCGCGGAGGTCTTTCCCTTCCCCCCCAAATCTTCAAGTATTTAAGTCCCGTGTCAACAAACTCCCTCTTACCTCGCTTAAGACACCCACGGTACGTTAGTATTTAGGCTTTTAGCCTTCGTGGTTTGCTTTTACTTTCTTTTCACCTTATTCCGACTTAGAGCTGAAGCGGTCGTTTCACGCCTTCACGTTTGATCCGGCCCTGCCTGACTGCATGGCAGAAAGAGTACAAAAGGTAGGATCTTGCGCATGACGTTTATCAAGTGACCACCGTCTCTGACGTAGTAATGTGACTAAATTTGTAAACAAAGTTAAAACCATACGTTTGTTTTCATGTTTTTAACAGTTTGTTTGCCGTTTTACTTTGCCTTTTGGCAGTTTTGTGACTTTAAAACTAGGTAAAAGATAATTTGTTTTTAGGTGCTTTGAACAGTGGTTTATTACGTAGGTTTCATTTATGCTCATATTAACATTTTAAGCTAATTAACATCAAATATTATATTCTTAGATTAACAGTAATTGTATTCTAAAATGGTATTTATCTATACTCGTTCCTATTTTTAAAGAATGATCAAAATTCACAATCATTGCAGGCTTTTTAACACGCTTTTATTAATTTAGGACCTAAATTTAAATATTGCGCCGAAAAAAGTTACATTGCTACGTCATGGGCAAAGCAAACCAATTTGAAATCGCTGTTGATCCCCCCTTTTTGTAATCTTTGTATCATGGTCTGACTGCAACCCGTGGCCAGTGCGGTGAATTATACACTTAGGGGACTTACGTGAGGCATTTAAAAGGAAGGGGGGAGGAGGCAAGTTGGATTTCACCAAATCTCATTGTATGGGAAAGGGTTCTGTGCAAATACTACGTAATTTTTATTCCACAGGAAAAATTTTACAAGATTTGAACAGGTTCTTTTTTTGCTCTTTAAAATTAATTTAACTACTAAATCAAAATTTTGGTTTAAAAAATGGTGCCTTTTACATATTATTAATAGAAAACTTACGTGAGCTTGGGGGACGTGGATGGGGGAGGGGGAGGTTGAAGGGGACGGGGAGTCGAAAAATTGAAAAAACAACTCACATAATTTATGGATGTCTCCTTATTGCATGTTACTAATTTATTTATTTAGTAACATTTTAGAAAAAGAGTGTAGAGTGCAACAGCCCTAGTCACTCTTAAAATCTTGTTTCCTTCCAAAGAAGACTTAGCCCTGCTTTTTTGCAAGCAAACTTTTTGTATCATTATCTCCGACATCTGGTGCATAAGTCATTTTGAGATAATCAAGAAAAACAATATTAGTCCTTATTTATTGTTAAAAATTTACTTTTTTTTGGGTGCAATATAATATGAAAGTATTTTAATATATGAAGTTTTGGGAAATCCTGCTGATATACTTTTTTAATAATTTAATATTTAAGTTTGCAGATGTAGGCGTTTGCAAGTAAATTATAAAGATGTCGGATTTTGCATTTAGGAAAATATGTAAATGTCGGATTTTGTACTAACTAGGTAAACTGCAATTTTTTAATATAGTTAATAAATATTAAAACGAGCAGAATTAAGTTGGGGTATAATATTTATTGAAAAAAGTGTACAATACAAATATTATGTTATTATTTAAAAATATATACAGGCTATAATATTTAGATTCTTAAAGACTGTTCTTCATTATCTGATTCGGATTTTGATTTTCCACCCGGATATAATATTTAACAGAAATATTCTTAACTTTATAAGTAATATTCTGTTTTTTCTTACGTTTGGGTGTGATCGCACTGCAGTATGTCAACAAGAATTTATCCTGTTCTTTTTTATTTTTACTAAATAAAATTGACGATAAAAATCTCTTATAGCTGCCAATGAAATAACATTTTTGTTAGAGCATTCATATGAACCGATTTTTTCGTCGTGACTACATTCTGGGTAAAGGGGCAATTTTTTTGCAGAGTACCTAAAAAACAGGCAATAAATAAATAATTTGTCCTAGCGATTAAAAACTTTAAGCTTACCTTTTTGTTTTGGCTTTTTCCCGTCTCCAGTTTGCCTTATTCGGTAACTTTTTCCGTCCTTTATTTGCCGGACTTTGCTTAATTAATAGATTATCCATAATATATTAACTTTTTTGCGTAGAATTTGTAGAAAAAATAGAAACAGTATCAACCAACAATTAAACAACCTGTCTCAACGTATTTCTAGCAGAAACTGTAAACAAACCGATCACGTGTGGCGCGTATCTGGACGGTCATTGGCTGGCAAGTAGATGTCGGCATTTGCAGTTCACTATTGAGTTACTTTGTCGGCATTTGCATCTGGGGTCACATTTAAAAAAATATTTTTATACGGTAGTTGTCAGATTTTGCGTTTAAAACCATTAAAATTCGTTTCGCAACAAAATTTTCTATAGAATGACGAATAAAACTCATTTTTTTTAATTTGTCAGATGTCGGAGTTTGCATTTAGACACTCGTTTAAGAGTAACCCTGTATACTCAATCTTATTTTAATACACCTATACTCTGTTTACTATAAATTTAGAAAAACATCTGATCAAAGATACATTTTATTGGTTTAAAAAGTTAGTAACCCTAGTTACCACAATAAAAATGTATTTTATTGGTTTAAAGTCAGTATCCCTAATTACTACAATAAAAAATGTATTTTATTAGTTTAAAACTACAGCAACCGGAGTTACATACTAGGTATTCATTATCAATTTATAGTGGCCTAGGTATAGTACACTAGAAGCTATGACTGGTTTAATAGATTTTATTATAAAAACCCCTATTAGTACTTCTTAGTACTTCGTAATTTTATATTATAGAACTGACATAGGTATTCTAAATAAATGCCACCATGTTGTTTAAAATTGTATTCTTGTGTTCCCTAAGTGCTGTATTGACAAATGTAAGTATTTAACTGCATGTCCACTTTTAAAAAAGGTAGTAATAAAAACCTACAAAAATGCGCTATTGTTTATTTTATTATTATTTTTAAATCTTTTTATAAAAGTTTATTGATTTAAATGTTAGAACAAGATAAATTGTTTAAAAGAAAATAAATATTTTCAATTAAGATAAACAATATAATAATAATAATACTAATAATAATAATAATAATAATAATAATAATAATAATAATAATAAGAGGCAGCAGAGAAGCAATTACAGGCAACGCTTAAGGAAAATATGAAAATCCGAACTATCAGGATTGAATAAGGTTGCTGCAACTAACATGCTAGCAGTTCCTGTATTGCTTTATTCGTTTGGAGTAGTTAAGTGGACGCGAGAAGAGTTGCGAGAACTGGACGTTAGCACACGAAAAATGATGCATCTTCACCGCAGCATCCATCCCCGCTCATCAGTCTCCCGCATTTACCTCTCACGCCATCAGGGAGGTCGCGGCCTTTTAAGCTTGGAGTGTATGCATGATCGTTTGGTTTTGAGTCTTGCTTGTCAGGTTGCCAAAAGCACGGATCCATTGCTGCAGCTTGTAAAAGAACATGAGATGGCCAATGTTGGAGCATTTTTGTTCAAGGCAGCCGAGCGAGCCGCGGATAAATTCGGTCTCAGATTTGAAATAGATTCTAATGACGACCAATCACTTATAAGACAAGAGTCTAGTGCTGTAACAGCTGCAGTTAAAAGAGCCGAACAACGGATGCTCTTAGAAGATCACATCAATAAGCCGCAGCACGGAGTCTTTTACAGAAATATCAATAGACTCGATATATCTCGAAAGCTTACGTTTGGGTTTTTGAAATCCGCCAAGCTTAAGTCTGAGACCGAAGGATTCTTACTAGCATGCCAAGATGGGGTGATAAACACATTGGTGTACCGAAGCCAATTTTCCAACGTTCTTGACACCGCATGTCGAGCCTGTCGACAGCAACCCGAAACCCTTATGCATTTATTGTCAGCTTGTCCAGTGCATGCTGTCAATAGCTACATCCATCGGCATAATGACGCTCTTCGGGTACTTTACTATCACCTGAGGCATTACTACGGCATCGATGAAACAGCAATATTGCCGTTTGCTCCCGGAGACATTGAGGCAGTAGTGGAAAATGACAACTGTCGCATATACTGGAACTACGCGTTCCCAACAACGCATCAAATTCAAGCGAATAAACCTGACATCGTTCTCCTTGATAAGACAAACCACACCATGTATGTAATAGAGTTCTCCGCCCCAGCGGAAACTAACATCGATATAAAAGAACGGGAGAAACGAGCCAAATATCAAGATCTTCTTGGCGAACTTCGGAGGCTCTATCCGGAGTATACCGTGCGATTGGTTGTCCTGATAATTGGCGTTTTGGGAGGCATGAAGAATAACATATTAAGGGAAATGAGGTACATTCCAGCATGTGAAAATACACCCGAACAACTGGTGATGAAGATGCAGAAATCTGTTGTCCTTGGATCCCTTCGTCTACTGAGGCAATGAATTTGGCCGAAGATCACTGACCGAGCGGACGCGAGGAGTGGTCTTCGATATGGATGGCCTTCCGCACGACGCCCTATGGGGTCGGAGCCATGGGATACGTCGTGTTGGATCTTTTAGGGATAATAATAATAAATATATATAAGTCTGGCCATCAGGACAATGCCTAGCATTGTTCTTGGTGCTACCGAACACGAACAATCCAAGCAAGACGGTACTGCCAGCGAGCTTGAAGGGGTTGCGGGTACCAACAGCAACCTACGAGAGGCCTTGAATCGGTCCGGTAGCCTATGTAATACCGGTAACCGCCGCGGCTCTGTGGGGTGACATCCCGCAGAGTCGCGGATATCTCGCATTGTCCCTATAAACAATGATGAGCAAGCTCCCAACAATCCACCCCGTTCGGATAGGGGTGCAGGGCAGGTTGGAGGAGCAACTGGACGGACGCCCTTAAACGACCTTGGCAATGGACATGGACGCCTCACGTGGACGGACGAACTTAGGGACGATCTGATGGATGCATATTCCCTCAGCGAACCCACCATTAGGGGCTACATGGCACGGATGCACGCCACATGGTGTGCTAAACACCCAGAACTAAGTCATCTCTCCCAACAACGTTTGAGAGACTATGTAGCCTATCTTAACCGATCTGGATATGTCAGAACACCAAGACAACAGGAGCCACCTCAGGACCTGGATAATCAGGATCTGGAACAAAACCAGCCTGCGGAAAATATGGTAATTGGGATTGCCCCCGAAAACGCCAACAACGAACTAACAGAGAGGCTAACTAACATCAACATCAAGTCTCACATAAAATCCCAAGATATCGCACAAGCAAATAACGCTCTTCGGGACTTACTTTCAGAACAAACGGATATTTTGGCACTTAACAACGCTGTTTATGAAGCTGCGAAACAACTTGTTCCTAAAACCGCTCAGATAGCTTTCACCAGGCACTTCGGAAGACCGAACGCAGAATTCAGCAAATTGCCAAAAAATAGATCTAACGCGGCAAGAGGCATCGCGCATTCAAAGTGTAATGGAATATATATCAGCCAACAGACCTTTTACGGCAAAGATCAGAAAAATAGCTTTAAAGCTACGCCAAAAACACCATACACTTAACAGAATCACGCTTCAGGTCATTAAGCAGCGTTGCCTAGACCGCATACGATCGTTGGGTGTTATTAACAACAGCCTTAAAGAAAAAGGCTAAAGGGCTGAGAGATACAAATAAATTTGTGACTAAACCCTCTAGCTTTCTCGCAGACCCAGCACCAACGGTCGAAAATCCGCCACAAGCAAATGTTGTGGAACAGTTCTGGAAGGATGTCTACGAGGACTCGAAGCCGTTACGACGGGACACTCCTGCTTTAAACAACTTTAGTGCCTATTGTGCCGACAAGGAACTTAACCAGCACGAAAGTCCACCAATCACGACGGAGGAGGTGAAAAGAGCCCTAGATGGTGCAAGGAATTATTCTGCACCGGGTCCGGATGGCATTAATAACTTCTGGTGGAAGAAATTTCCCAGTACCCATCCGCATTTGGCCAGAATCTTTGATTCGTGGCTTAATGAAGACACACCAATTCCTGAATGGTTTGTAGAAGGCCGGACTATATTAATACCAAAAAAGGGAGATCTAACACAGCCAAAGTACTACAGACCAATCACTTGCCTTAATACCAGCTACAAGGCTTTTACTAGAATTTTGTATTCTAGAATACTGAGTGCAATAGATCCTATTCTCTCTGATATAGGGGAGCAGCGAGGAGGAAAAAGAGGAATCAATGGTTGCAAGGAAAATCTCTTAATCGATAGATGCATCACACAAGACTCAATCCAATACAAACGCAACCTCAGTATGGCATGGATTGATTACAAAAAGCATTTGATACAACATCGCATGAATTAATATTGCATCTGCTTAAAGATCTCAAGGTTCCTCCTAACCTGATTCGTTGCATCGAACAGCTGATGCCGCTCTGGAAATCTAAATTCTCCATAACATCTGGAGCACAAAAATCATTACTGATCCCATAACATTTAAACGGGGCGTATTTCAGGGCGACTCACTAAGTCCTCTATTATTCTGTATATCGCTGCTTCCCGTATCCGTGTCTCTTCGGAAGACTTGGAGGTATTGCTGTGGACCACCTGGAAGAAGGGAGCGTAAGGTAACCCATCTGTTTTATATGGATGACCTGAAACTCTATACAACTAGTGAGCGAGATCTACAACAGTCTGTTAAAGTGGTTCACGAATATACCAAAGATGTTGGCATGGAGTTCGGACTTGACAAATGTGCAAAACTTAGGCTGGTGAAGGGCCGATATGGTAACGATTTAGAGGCTGATCAACTTGCTGACAGCGCAATTCTCCGTCCGCTTAGAAATAATGAAACGTATCGATATTTAGGTATCAACCAAAATCGTACTCAGGATGTTAAAGCTGTAAAGACCGAGCTGAGAAGCAATTACAGGCAACGCTTAAGGAAAGTATGGAAATCTGAACTATCAGGATTGAATAAGGTTGCTGCAACTAACATGCTAACAGTTCCTGTATTGTTTTATTCGTTTGGAGTAGTTAAGTGGACGCGAGAAGAGTTGCGCGAACTGGACGTTAGCACACGAAAAATGATGCATCTTCACCGCAGCATCCATCCCCGCTCATCAGTCTCCCGCATTTACCTCTCACGCCATCAGGGATGTCGCGGTCTTTCAAGCTTGGAGTGTATGCATGATCGTTTGGTTTTGAGTCTTGCTTGTCAGGTTGCCAAAAGCACGGATCCACTGCTGCAGTTAATAAAAGAACATGAGATGGCCAATGTTGGAGCATTTTTGTTCAAGGCAGCCGAGCGAGCCGCGGAGAAATTCGGTATCAGATTTGAAATAGATTCTAATGACGACCAATCACTTATAAGACAGGAGTCTAGTGCTGTAACAGCTACAGTTAAAAGAGCCGAACAATGGATGCTCTTAGAAGATCACATTAATAAGCCGCAGCACGGAGTCTTTTACAGAAACATCAATAGACTGGATCTATCTCGAAAGCTTACGTTTGGGTTTTTGAAATCCGCCGAGCTTAAGTCTGAGACCGAAGGATTCTTACTAGCATGCCAAGATGGGGTGATAAACACATTGGTGTACCGAAGCCAATTTTCCAACGTTCTTGACACCGCATGTCGAGCCTGTCGACAGCAACCCGAAACCCTTATGCATTTATTGTCAGCTTGTTCAGTGCATGCTGTCAATAGCTACATCCATCGGCATAATGACGCTCTTCGGGTACTTTAATATCACCTGAGGCATTACTACGGCATCGATGAAACAGCGATACTGCCGTTTGCTTCCGGAGACATTGAGGCAGTGTGGAAAATGACAACTGTCGCATATACTGGAACTACGCGTTCCAACAACGCATCAAATTCAAGCGAATAAACCCGACATTGTTCTCCTTGATAAGAAAAACCACACCATGTATGTAATAGAGTTCTCCGCCCCAGCGGAAACTAACATCGATATAAAAGAACGGGAGAAACGAGCCAAATATCAAGATCTTCTTGGCGAACTTCGGAGGCTCTATCCGGAGTATACCGTGCGATTGGTTGTCCTGATAATTGGCGTTTTGGGAGGCATGAAGAATAACATATTAAGGGAAATGAGGTTCATTCCAGCATGTGAAAATACACCCGAACAACTGGTGATGAAGATGCAGAAATCTGTTGTCCTTGGATCCCTTCGTCTACTGAGGCAAATGAATTTGGCCGAAGATCACTGACCGAGCGGACGCGAGGAGTGGTCTTCGATATGGATGGCCTTCCGCACGACGCCCTATGGGGTCGGAGCCATGGGATACGTCGTGTTGGATCTTTTAAAGAATAATAATAATAAATGTCTTTTTATTGATAATAAAAAAAAAGTACAATGGAAAACAATAAAATAAAAGTTTAAAAAAAATGGATTCTTTACATGGTTTATATGGAAATTTCAGTGGAAACAAGGTGCAGTCTAGCCAAAGAGGCTACTCTACTGAACCTTGCTCCACTGATTATAAATATATGATTAAATATCTATATATTAATAAAGTAGTGTAGGATTAAAAAGTACATATTATATGCACTAAAACACTAGTGCCAATGCACGTATTAAAAAAAAAAAGAAATGATAAAATATTTACAGTTCTCACTTATATAGTTTGAAGGAAAAAAATAAATATACCATATTTTGGAAAAAAAACTAAAAGAAAAAAAAGGTTTTTTAGGTTTGTGTATTTTAGAGATTAAGCAAATACCTCTTAAAGTGCGACTTAAACTTATACTCATCAAGCACAACAAGTTCTTTTGGTAAAGAATTATAAATCTTAATCGCATTGTAAGTAAAAGACCTCTGAAACATGGTTACAACGTTAATCTATCCCCAAATCTTAAACTTCTTGTGTGCGAATCTTCGCGAAGTACAAATTTACTTTTTAAAAAGAAAGGAAAAGTAGGATTTAAAAAAAAAAAATTAAAAATTACCCAAGTGTAAATTGCGACGATTTTCCATTCTTAGCCAATTAAGTTCCTTAAAAGTATGAGAAATATGATCATATTTTCTTAGTCCAAGGATAAGGCGTAAACAAGTATTTTGCACCTTTTGAATGCGATTTTTATTCAATTCAAATTGTCAAGGCAAGGACCATAAATAAAGTCACAATAATTAAAAACTGACAAAACAAGTGACTCACAAAGCATTTTTCGCATTTGAAGATTGAGTATATGACGGTTATTATACAAAATTTTTAATGATAAGTATGATCTCTGAATCAAACCTTTGATATATTCTCGAAACCTGAGTTCTGTATCCAAGACTATACCCAAATTTTTTGCGGAACTAACAATAGGAAGTTTCACTCCGTCAAGAATTATGTTAAGATTCTGAGACAATAAAGTTACGCTCTTTTTGGCACCAAAAAGCAAAAGGAGGGATTTTAATGGATTTAATTTTAAATTATGTTCCGAAGACAGCTCGCTTAAAATGCGCAAGTCTTCATTGACAAGATTCGATGCTTGCAGGTAGTCTCGAGGGTCAAAGTGAAAATAAACTTGCGTATAATCTGCATAGGCCTGAACCTTGTAATGTTTTAAAGATCCCAAAATATCAGAAGTATAAATAATAAAAAGAAGAGGTCCAAGTATGGAACCTTGGGGTACACCGGAAAAAAGCTGAATCTGTTCAGAGAAGTTATTATTACAACAAACTTTCTGAAATAGGTTAGAAAAGTATGATTTAATAAGATTTAATGACGATTCCTAAAAACCGTAGTACTTCAACTTGGCAAGTAAAAGTTCGTGATTCAGTGTATCAAAAGCTTTGGAAAAGTCCAAAAGGACCAATATGCTGCTTAATTTTTTATCAATGGCCGTAATTATATCATCAGTGACATTAACTAAAGGTACAGACGTGCTAAGATATTTTGTAAAGCCAGACTGATTTACCGAGATAATATTATTAAGTAAACAGTAGTGAAATAATTGACCGTTTAAAAGTTTTTCAATAATTTTTGAAAAATTGGTAAGATGCTTATAATACTAAGATCATTAAAACTTAAGGGATTTTTTATTTTAGGCAATGGCCTGCCTATGGAAATCTTCCACTGGTCTGGAAAATAATTAGTCTCAATACTGCAATTAATTATGTGTGTAAGGTACTTATCCAGAAAAGGGCTGCAGTATTTTAACATTTTTGAAAATATGCCATCAATTCCGGAAGCATTAGTCTAAATTGAATGAATTATTTTATGAATATCTTCAATTTGAGCCAATTTAAAAGAAAAATTTAAGTTGTTTTTAAAAATGTTATTATTATAAAAATTAACTTTTGAGCTACAGTCCGAAATATTTTGCAAAAATACGCCAAAAAAATTATTAATATCATTCGGATCAGATAACTCCTCGGGAATACTTAAATCTCTGTTTGAACAAATACGAAATGATTTTAAGCAGTTCCAGGTTTTTCTATGATTTCGTTCCGCGCATATTGAATTAAGATATTGCCTTTTTTCCCTCCTTACCATTGACAGCGTAAAATTACGTAAACGTTTATAGTTTTCCCAGTCTTGAACCAACTTAGTTCTCTTAAACTTTTGCAAAGCACGATCCCTTTGCCCCATAAAAATATTTAGGTTTGGGGTAAGCCAAGGAGCTCTTGGCTTGGTAATTTTGGCATTTCGAAGTGGGGCATGTTTGTTAAACAAGAAACGAAGAAAACCAACTAAAATTTCTATCTTGTTATCAATATTTGTTTCATAAATTATATCGTTCCAGGGAAGTAAGTGAAGATCATGTGAAAATAAGTTAAAATTAAAATTATTAAAATTTCTATAAGTTATTATTTTAGGTTCTAAGTGAGCCTTTTCAATTTTTAAAATACAGAAAACCAAACTATGATCAGAAATGTTATTTGCCGGCAACATTCCAACTTCACTTACTACGGATTCATTAGTAATAAATATCGGATCCAATAATGTACCACCGGTTCGAGATATTCTGGTTGGTTGATTTATTAATTGAACAAAATTATAATTTTCAAAAAGTGGAACAAGAGGATTATCTAAGTTTAAAAGGTTTATGTTAAAATCACCAAGACAAATTATTTCATCCACAGTAGGGTACAATGTAGAAAAGATGTTATCAAAATCATTAATGGTTGCGGTAAAATTAGTGTTTGGCGGACGATAGAAAACGCCAAAAGCATAATATTTGCATTTAATCTTAATTTTAAAAATCAAGAACTCAAGAAAAAACTAACATCAAAATCAAAGTTAATAATCTCTGGAGTCAAATTGCTTTTAATGTAGGCTCCACATCCTCCACCTCTACCAATTCTATCTTGACGTATAAAGCGATAATTTGGGATAGCAAAAGTAGTTACGTCATCAGCCTCAGAGAGCCAAGTTTCAGTAAGAAGCATTATATCAAAGTCATAATCTCCAATCAGCGTCACGAATTCGTGAAAGCCTGAAAAAATGGACCTTATATTCAAATGAGCAACTTTAAGTTTTAAATCGTTCTTGATAAAACAGTGTATTATTTCCTTCAAACAAAAAAAAACCGTGAGTACAAAAACTAAAAAATTATACTTATGTTACAAAAGAGCCAAATATAGCTCAATAATTTTATATATGTTATTAAATTAAATAAACAAGCAGGTACTATAGGTCCAAGAACCCCCATGTAGACAAAAAACAAGATAAAATAAGTGATATTGGAGTTTTCAATAAATCTGCAAGACTTAAATTATTTACAAAAATCCTTTAAAAATAATATCAATAATGAGTATATTTAATTAATATTAAATATTGCAAACAAAAAATTAATAAGCAAAAAGTCAGATCCCTTAAGTCTTTTGCTAGTCCCTTTTATAGGTGAATATAAATAAAGCAAACTTCGTACATATGTAAAAACCAAAATAATCTATATTTTCATATTAAACTTATTCCTTCTAAACATTCTTTTATCATTCCTAATCGAAACTCTAAAGTAAGTATAAAAAAACCAATATGTATTAATTCATTAAAAAATTTGTACACAAAAAAATCCCGACATTAAAACGCCCAAATATGGTACCAATTAACCAGTGATACTCAAACAAACAAGATAATTGGACAAATAAAAATAAATACAATCAAGTAAAAATAAGCAACTATAGATCACTTTTTTGGAAATCAATACTTTTTATTTTTATGGGAATCCCAATAATAAATTTTGCCGCCCGATGACCAAGCATTCTTACCAAACTTTCGTTTAGCAGCCACCAACAAATCATACCTGTCACGAGTTAGCTCCTCATAAATAACCACACCCGTATTTTTAAGCAATTTTTTTGCCGCCACCACTTCACTTTTTTAAAATTTGATAGAAAACGCACTAAAACCGTGGATCGTTTTCCCGCACTATCTCCACCTTTATCTTTAATCAGGAAGGCAAAATCGAAATCACTTGTAGTACATGGAATTTTAAGGTTTTCTTCCAGAAAAGTGGCAACACAGTCGGCTATGTTATCATCATCACCAAAATTAAGACCACAAACTCGTAGACAGTTCCGCTTACTATTTTGTTCCAAAACATCATGACGTTCCTGAAGCTGAAGTAGTGATTCGGAATTTTTGGTAACTGTTGTGGTAACATTTTTTAGCGAAGCACATAAAGAAGAGAGTTTCTCCTCCAACTTGCTCAGCTTAGCAACTATTTTTCTTCCAGTTGGGAAACAAAATTTGAACAAACCTTGGCAATAAGCTTCTCGGTTTCATCCGAGTCTGATCTACTGCCACTACGCGGCATTTTGACAACCACTGATGAAATGTTTCTCACTGCGCGAATTACACTTTACGTAAATTAGACTAAAAAACAATTATGGCTTAACCTGACGACTTTAAACTTATACAGATGAATGCGCACAAGTAAAGTTAATCAGAAGGGTACAAAACAAACAATTATTTTCAAAAAAATACCACTGTACTCTGAAACTTTCGAGGGAGAGCTCGGACCGCACACCTACTCACACGACATTAAAAAGCACCATTTTTTACACCAAAATTTTGATTTAGTAGTTAAATTAATTTTAAAGAGCAAACAAAAGAACCTGTTCAAATCTTGTAAAATTTTTCCTGTGGATTAAAAATTACGTAGTATTTGCACAGAACCCTTTTCCCTTCAATGAGATTTGGTGAAATCCAACTTGCCTCCTCCCCCCTTCCCTTTTAAATGCCTCACGTAAGTCCCCTAAGTGTACTGTACCGCACTGGCCATGGGTTGCAGTCAGACCATGATACAAAGATTAAAAATAAGAACGAGTATAGATAAATACCATTTAAGAATATTATTACTGTTAATCTAAGAATATATTATTTGATGTTAATTAGCTTAAAATGTTAATATGAGCATAAATGAAACCTACGTAATAAACCACTGTTCAAAGCACCTAAAAACAAATTATCTTTTACCTAGTTTTAAAGTCACAAAACTGCCAAAAGGCAAAGTAAAACGGCAGCAAACTGTTTTAACTTTGTTTACAAATTTAGTCACAGTACTACGCCAGAGACGGTGGTCACTTGATAAACGTCATGCGCAAGATCCTACCTTTTGTACTCTTTCTGCCATGCAGTCAGGGTTACGTTCATAAATCATTACAAAGTACACATTTCTTACATTTCTGTTACACAGGTCGTTCCTAAATGTATTATTTATTACACTGCTTTCTGTCTTACAGCGTTCAAAAATAGTCTGAAAATGTAACTCTGTATTACATTCTTTACCATGCTCACAAGCGCGGTAACATTTTACTGATTTTGCGCATTTCATATTTGTCTCTTGAAAGAATAGGAAAAAAACGAAATTTTTATAATTTTTAAATTTAAAAGTTTCTAAAAAGAAATAAAAATATTTTGCTGATGCTACGATGGATGTCAGAACAACTTTGTTCATTTTTAGGCTCTTTTTATTTAGCTATTAATTTTTCTCCTAACCACAAAATACCTATAAACTTTTTCAAATTCAAAATAAGAATGTCTTTATACAAACATACAGGTTTTTTAAAATGTTTTGCATTAATAAGTATTGATTTGTTTATAAATTTATTTATAGTATATTAAAATTGTAGTTAATATTAGTTTATAAATAAATAAATAAACATCTTTAATTATTGTCCGTTACATGCCAGGTTACAAGGGACATTTACATTTCATTTCCTGAGTAGCGTTTAAAAATTGCTTTTACAATGTAATACATTTCAAATGTCATTTTGATTCCATTACAGAGTACAAGGATTACTTTACATTTTATTTATGAACGCACTCCAGGCAGTGCCGGATCAAGCGTGAAGGCGTGAAACGACCGCTTCAGCTCCAAGTCGGAATAAGGTAAAAAGAAAGTAAAAGTATGATGTCCCTAAATTGTTAATTTAAAGAAGGGGAAAAATTTAAAGTAAATGCGTTTTTTTAATTACTTTTGATTTTTGGCAGTTTTGTCTCAATAATACATGGAGAGGGGCGAAAAAGAAGGAAAGTACAATTTTTACACCGTGATCACTTTGATCAAAAGGGCGCAAAATTTACCCTTTGCGTTAGTAAAAAATATAACTTGATTCGGCATTGCAATAACGTAATTATTAAAATATTTTTGTGAGCACGTCATAAATTTAATTTTGAATTGTGGACTTGTTAAAAATAATTGCAAAAAATTATCTATCGTGGCTATCTTTGACACGTTTAATAATAATAAATAACTTATTTTTCACTGTTTTGCTTAGTGATGTTTAATTTATATAATTCAATTGAAAACAAATTGGTATCGTTAGACTTGTCAATAAATCTGATAGAAAGTAGGAAAAATTTAAAGTTATCACAAAAAAACAAAAACACATTTAGCTAATAACGATATATTTTCTTTAAATATTACATTTTTTATAATTGCTCTATACAATCTGATACTTGGTTAAGAATTACAGAGTATTGTGCTACATATGATTCAGTATCCAAGCTAATATAAGATAAGAGTTCTGGAAGGAAGATCAATACGTAGTTACGGGCATTTGATTCAGCATCATTTAGAATATTTTTAGCTCTCGAGAAAAACTGCGTTACTGTGCTAGTTAAATCTGTAGCACATACTTCATCATTGCACAATTCTACAAGTTGCTCTAGTACAATCAGTTCTTCAATTACGGTGCCCGCTTCGGCTGCACTATTATTTAAAATACTGTATCCTGTCTGGCTGTAGTAGTCGCATCTTTGTTCTGCTTTAGCTATGACAGAATTATTTAATGCATATAGTTGATTGTTTCCAAGATCTACGCAACTTGAAATATCTTGTCCTAAAAATATAATAATTACTACAATGACTTTTTTATTTTACAAAAAATATTTATAATAGAAATGTCTGTATAGTAAAATGCCTAAACTTCAAATACATTGATAAATTTTAAACAAATTCCAGCCTTTACGCGGTAGCTGCATAATAAAGAAAAATATAAAAGCAACAAAAGCACCGACGATTAGACCAAACTAAATTAACTTGTTCTTTATTAAAAAAGCAAATATTTCTTATTCTTAAATGATTTAAATACATTTATGTCCCTTAAATACCAATCGTAAATTTATGCCTCTTTATTGTTTCATTTTTTAGCTAAATTTTCTATATCGTTTTCGACTTATCATATAATACTCCTTTGTCTTATAGAAAACTCTACAGATTTGTAATATATTATTATGCCTTTTTAGTACAACTTACAATATTTAAAAAATGTAATAATATATATTTTAAATCTTAAAAAAACGTGTTTTTAAAATTAAAACGACTTATATTTTACGCAAGTTTTCTAAATAGTATTTTGTTCTTTGATGCAAAAATAATTATAGTTTTCTCTTGTATTTCATTTGTAAATTTGAATCTACCTCGTATACGCTAGGATTTATTTAAACTTTGATCAGCGTTTTGTGAGTTTAGACATTTGAAGAGATTATTTATTTATTTGGGAAATAACAAATAATTTTCATATGCTTTAAAAATTATGCCGGACTGTATAAATATGCGTTAATACAAAAATATTGAGTATTTTGTATTTTATGGTAAAAATAAACTATTTTGTTAATTTGCTTTTACTTTATAAACCTTCCAAAATTTTTATTAACGTTAACTTTTTGAGGGATTATTCTTTAAACAGCTAAAAAGAAAGGTTATATAGGACTTCAGCACCCACAAAAATTATCGCATCAGCTCGAGTTTTTCCTTAAGCTTCAATACAAAAATACTTTTATTTAAGTGGACATATCTCTTTTAGGAATTAAGTAATCAAAACATAAAAAATATTAGAAAATGTAAAGCAGTTACTTTAGGGTAACCGTTATTATTTACTGGTGACAATCCATCCTACAGGGTGATTGAAAGTTTTTGACAGAAATACATAATTTTTAATTGCCCTGTATGATGTGCTATTAAAGGGGAATAATCTCGTTTAAAAGTAAATTATATCCCTACACATTTCCGTATTTTATAGTTATAATAAATTGGATTAGTCCCTTTTAATGGCACATCATAGAGAGCCTTTAAAAATAATTATTATTTTTTCAAGAACTTTTAATCACCCTGTGGGATGTCTTGTAAACAATAAATAAATACCTATAAATATGCCACAGTTATTGCTTTACCTTTCCTTAACATTTTTTAAATTTTAATTGTCTTGATAACTTATTGTTAAAATATATATTATGACTATTAAAATTAAAGCATTTTTGTGTCTAACCTAAGGAAAAAATCAAGTGATGCATGCAATAATTTTTGTGGGGAGCGTATTTACATTAACAGTGTCCCCCTCCTCACGGGAGGCATGAAGACAGAACAAATGGACCAAAAATTTTTAAATTTTAAATTTGCATTGTGGAAAAACTGGTCGCATGGTTTAAAAGTAAGAAATAGAAAATTTTACTTCAACTGGTAATAAATGACACACTGCATAATCAGAGGCGTAGCTACCGCCGTATCAATGATGCGGGGCCCTTGGGGTATAGGGCTCCCCAAATGTGTGTAAGAAAAAATTGGTAATTGGAAAAATAATTGTTTTTAAATGTGGGGACCTTTTTTTTGTTTTCAAATTTTTTTGTGGGTCCCCTAACTCATTGTGATACAGCCTCCAGCACAATTTTTGAATTTTTTGTTTTAGACGTGTTGAAGCGTGTAATATAATTACTGCCGTTAGTATTGAAACTACCGTACAGAAGAATGCCTCTTATTGCATTTCATTGTGCATGACATTAGGAAATATACCAACCGCAAAATAATTCTAATCAATTTAAAATTTGTGTATTTTTGCAAAGTAATGTTGTTGTTTTATTATCGATTCTTTGCTTACAGAGAGGCTTCTTTCTCTTGCCCATTGTCCATCTGTAGGGAATCTATCGCTTTTTAATAGGTACTTTCACGGCTTCTGCTTCGTGAAATTGTCCAGGATAATTTTCTTACTTGCAGCTACCACCAGAGAACTTTTCACTTTTTTTATTCGTTTTTTATTTCTACAGTTTTTAGATTGTGGAACCTGCTGCCGGCAGAGGTCTATTAAAGTTTTTGGACCCCTGGTACCAAACTTTCCCTCACCTTGCTAAAGATACCCAAGGTACGTTAGTATTACGGCGTTTAGGATTCGAAGATTGCCCAAAAATAAAAAAAAGTTGTTAACATCATGTGCAATATTTTGAATATAATTATGAGTTAAGGCAATATTTAAATAAGGCCGGTATAAATAATAACCGGTCCTAATACGGCATTTTTTTAACTTTAGACAATTCACAAAGACTAAAAGCCTAAATACTAACGTAGCGTGTGTGTCTTCAGCAGGGTAAGAGGAAGTTTGTTAACATGGGACTTAAAAACTTGAATACTTGAACAGGAAGGGAAGATTTCCACGAGAAGCAGGTTCTACAAACTAGAAACTCTAGGAATAAAAGAACGTTTGAAGTTAGAAGTTCGGGGCCCGTCCAGTTGGACCGTATAGGCATGCGTACGTGCGGCACCACGAGTTTTCTGTTGAGAGCTGCAAGTTGGGGAATTATACTGGACAATTCCTCAAAGAGAAACCGTGCAAGTACCTATAAAAAAGCTATAGATCCCCTACAGCCCGACGATGGCTAAGAGAAGATAGCCTCTCTATAATTATACAATTTTGTGATATTTTAAATAATAAAAGACTTTAATCTCAAGTATTTTTATTATCCTTACTTATAATCTGTATTATGCCCTGTATATTACTATTTGAAGTAAAATTTTGTATTTATTAGAAATGCCAATTTAAAATTAAACAATTTTTGGTCTATTTGTCCTCTTGAATCATTTATTCTAGAACACACTGTATAAAGATTTTATGGGCATACATTTAAAACAATGATGATTAATCCTAATAATTAAGGTTTTTAAATAATCCCAAAATATGTTTTATCAGTTTTCTTATCAAAGTGATTTTTGTTATTAAACAGGAGATAAAATTTTAAAACTTAACAAAATCATCTTGTTGAAAGCTCAGACATGGGTCAATAACTTTTATTATTGTAGTGGTTTAAAACCCTTAAATGCGAATCGAATTCTGAATTATACAAATAAAAAAAAATAAACCGACTTCAATAAAAGAAATAAAACTTACTAAAATATTAAAAATAATAAATAAAGAAATTTTGGGTAATAATGTATGGTATTAAAGTATAAAAAGCTTTTGCTTATTTAGTTGTTAACATTTAGTAGTTTTGCGAATTATTACCCGAGCAATTTTTTTATTTTTTACCATGTTAGTGAGTTTTATTAATTTTTTGAAGTCGGTTTATTTTTTTTTAAAGTGTTTATTTTTGCTTTTAAATTTATTATTATTACCAATAAATCGGTAAAGATACAATAAAAAAGACTACCAGTGCTTTTTTTAGAGACTACAGTAAAAGCAGAGGCACGTGTAATTTGATTGGTTTAAAACGTTACAGACGGTCATACAAAATTGTCACATTGGGGGGGATGGTAAAGTAAATAAAGTTTATAAAATTTCCTATTAAAAAAATATTTAACCTAACAGAGCTCACCCCCAACATGTCAATGAATCAAATTACACGTCCCTGTGCTTTTTATTGTAGTCTCTTTTTCAGTTCGGAGAAAACGGTAAATTTTACCCTAATGCACCCCTGATGTTTAAGCATATACCAGTCTGCAAGCAGCTTTACCGCAAAAACAAGGTACGACAAAGAGAAAACAATAAGTCTAGCATCTTCTCTCTTGCGATCCTATCCAGAAGTGCACTCTTTTAAATAAAAAAAAAAGATTTGAAAGGTCGCGGCAAATAACGATCCAACTAACATATTTTGTCAATATTTGCATTTTAAAATTTTAAGTCAAATATTGGTAATTAAAATATTAAAGATAAAACCAAAAAAATATATATTTTATTTTATTTATTTTAAAACTTAAAGTTGCTAAAATTCGACTTATATGAATTATCATCTTTTATTCTCGTCAGCGCGTGGAACATGAGCGTTCTTAGGCCGCACGTTGTATCTTTAGCTGTTGTTTTTTCGAGCCCTACGAACTTTTTTGCTGTATTTATCAATAGGTTTAATTATTTTAGGTACTAGTTATTTAAAGGTGCTAATATTTTATAATTGGCAAAAATTGACTCTGATCGTTACTCGCCGCGATCCTTCATTTTTTAAAATCGGTGTACAATTGACGGCGTAATCGCGTAACACAAACAAAAAACACATACAGGCGAATTGGTAACCCCTTCGTCGGTTAAAAGGTAACAGGTTATCTTTAAGTGACTTTTTTCCCTATTTATAATTTTACTTTAATTGGTTATGTAATAAAATCTACATTTACCTTTTGCTTGAGCAGTTTCCTCCAAAGCTCTAATTTTAGCCCAGTAAGGGACAGCGGCAACAGTTAAGTTGTTAATTATACCCTTTTAGCGTTTTGAATATAATAACTTAAAGGTACCAGGTTGGAACGTATTTGAATGGCTGTTTCATGCTGCAGAGCCTTAACCTCGGCATCTATATCAGCAAAATACTTTTTAAAGCATCAGGGGTATCTTGAAGTTGAACATGCTAAAAACCAATAGGCAAAAAAGTGTTAGGCAGACCTTTAAATTTTAAAGTACGGGTTGCCCCATTTTGATTGCAACTGCGGGGTATCCCTATTATTAATAAAGATAGAACCTTGCGATTTTCGCAGATCTTTACCCGTATTCTGTAACTCGATAGAAAAGAAATTTCCTAAAATTGCCATATGATTTACATTGCATGGAAAGGAAATTTCTTCTCCATTGAGTTACAGAAACCGCCTGCTGGGTTACTTTTTTGAAAAATAAAAAATGATATAAACAAAGCCGTCATAGCCATCTTATTTTTTAAGCTACAGGGCGATTTTAAAAATATGGCATTTTCAGGTGCGCCTTGTATTTCAGTTGATTCATTACTTATTAAAAAGGTAAAAATGGATTCTGACATAACTTTTTACGTAGTATTCAGTGGCGTATTCAGATTTTTAATATTTTGTTTTTAAATAAAATTGACAAAGTTGGGTTTTTAAACAGCTTGTATTTTGTTAAAAAATATTTTATTTGTATAAGCTGTTTAAAAATAAGTATTACTATGGGTGAATTTTAATAAACAACAACAAAAGCGACAATTTTCATAATTCACGAGCAAATTTTTGCAGAAGACCATACAAACAAATCAGTTATTAGTTTTTGATTAACTTGATTATTGCGGTAGTGTTTACGTTACGATTTCTAAACCTGGATTTTGCTAATTAACCCATTAATAGTTTTTTCTTATTACGTAAATCCAGGTAGAAAGCCATTTCATAAGTAAAATTATTGATGGGTAAAAGCTGATAATATATTAAATAATTTTAATAACTGGTTAATTAAAGTTTGTATTTTGTTAATTTTTAATCCAAATTACACGTATTAGTTAACCATGGGTACTGACATTTTCAACTAATGCAATACATTTTTTTACTTAAACTATAATTTATAATTTTTGGACCAATGAAATCTTTTTTATTGATATTAATTAAAAATTAGGAAAATATACCCTTATAGAATGTTTTAAAATGTTGTAATTACTTTTTAAGAAACAAAATTTGCTTATGCATATACAGATTGGCTGAAGTTGATCTAAGGATAAGATTTCTGTGTAACAAAGAGAGATACTTATTAAAATTATGTAAGTAAAAATAAATGGGCATGAGCCAGTGTTGCCACCTTGCTTTCTGCCTTTCGAAAGGTATGTCCCACTTTCAATTTAATTGATTTGGAGGAATAAGTTAGAGCACCATTAATTTGTAGGGGTAAAGCAGTGCGCCCCCTGAAATGGCTCGGCTCCGTTTGATAGTTTTAAAGTAGTGAAATAATGAAGTCTCCAAAGTCGTCGTATTTTAGATTTAGTTTTACAATTTTCTTTTCCTATTTTTTTCTAATATTTTTATAATAAAACCTGTCTTTTTCATTATATAGTATTGTATATCTACACCATATTCAATTTAAAACTTGTTTATCCTGGTTAAGAACCCGTTTTTTATCTATCTAAAACGGGATAATAGTTGCAGAGCTTTCGAAACATCGCATCCGAGATGACCGGGTCCGATTCAATGCGCGTGCTGCTTAAAGGTCGGGCCTTACATATCCGCAACGAGCCCGTGGCCGTGCGTTTCCTTGGGAAATGTAGAAGGATGTGGTAAAAAAAAATTGTATTAAATTAAACTGCAGTAATATCAGTAAAATATATTACGACACCTTCACAAATAATGTAACAAATTGGATGGTCTTTTGTTAGGTACACGCCTGGAAAGAATGGGACCGCTTCAGTCCTGGTCCCGGGGTATATGAGCTGACCCTGTTCAGCTCTATTGACCCCTATGAACTTGCCGGTCGCCTGAAACAAAATAAAAGAAAACCCCCAAAAACCCAAAAATTCGAATTAAAAAATCGACCTTTCGGTGGCAAGTCTGCCACCGTTGTCAAGATTAAAAATGAACTTAAAAAATAAAAATAAAAAACCAACTAATATTTAAATTAGAAATGATTAAATTTGTTGCTTTTAGAATCTCAAACTGAAAAAGTTTGAAATATGTGTCATGAGTGACATAAGTAACTGGTGTATTTATTATTTGTAAGACAAAAAGGTAATGAGTTAATTGATTTTTAGCTTTCCTGAAGATACTTCAGTATCGAGCAAAGGCAACCAAGTGTTATTTAAATTAACTGAAATTGATGCTACACAGTTATCTTTATTTAATAATATTTAGTTTGGTGGAGATATATAGATGACATTTTTCTATATACCAACATGATGAACACTGTTTAAATAATTATTTAACACACATTAATAAACAAAAACCAACTATTAGGTTTACTTTAGAAAAAGAAAACAACTCACAACTACCTTTTCTTCACATTTTAATAAAAAAGATTTAAATAATTTCGAAACAAAAATTTACAGAAAACCTACACACACAAATAGATACTTAAACTTTAACTCAAATCACCCAATAATGGTTAAAAGGGAGTTGTAAAAAGTCTATTTGATAGAATTAAAGTCATTTGTTCTAGTCAAAATATAAACAATGAAAAAGATTATTTAAAAGATATTTTAATTCAAAATATTTATCCTCTTGATTTTATAAATAATTGTTTCCATGAATTTGAAAATCCAAATATAAGACAAAATCAAAATAGACCTGTTACAAATTTATTTTTACCATACATTCCTGGACTATCAAATAAAATTCAACGAATAGGAAATAAATTTAATATTCGCACAATTTTTAAAACACAAAACACCATTAGATCTCAATTAACAAAAACAAAACCATACAACCTAAATGAAAATACAAAAAATGTTATTTATAAATACCGAATGCAGTAAGTTTTATATAGGTGAAACTTGTAGACCATTAGCTAAACGCATAAAAGAACACAGCTAAAAATCAATTAACTCATTACATTTTTTGTCTTACAAATAATAAATACACCAGTTACTTATGTCACTCATGACACATATGTCAAACTATTTTCAGTTTGAGATTCTAAAAGCACAAAATTTAATCATTTCTAATTTAAATATTAGTTGGTTTTTTATTTTTATTTTTTAAGTTCATTTTTAACTTGACAACGGTGGCAGACTTGCCACCGAATCGTCGTTTTTTTAATTCGAATTTTTGGGGGTTTTCTTTTATTTTGTATCAGGCGACCGGCAAGTTCATAGGGGTCAATAGGGCTGAACAGGGTCAGCTCGTATACCCCGGGACCAGGACTAAAGCGGTCCCAATCTTTCCAGGCGTGTACCTAACAAAAGACCATCCAATAAATGAATCCGCCTAACCAATATAGAGCATATCTTCAATTAATGTAACAAAGTTTGGCGGTTTGGCCACACATAACCACCGTTGTACCGTTTTAATTAAATGCCGTACGCTGAACGTAGTTCTACCGATACCACAAGAGTTAAATGAGTGCTTAAGGCAATTTTACTACCGTTGGTATTTATATTTGGCAACGCTGCGTAAAAACAATAGAAATCATACGCAAAAATCTACTGTACAAGTATCTTTAAACAAGTTATCGGTTTTAAATTGTTATGTTTATTTACTAATAAATTTTCTTACATCCCTTATCATTTTACAAAAAAATTATTGAAAAGGCAAAACGGTCACTGAAAAAAATTATAACAAATTTGTATAACAAGTTATAACAAAAAATAAATAACAAAATTTAAGGATAAACATGGAAAGTTTGTGTCACCTAACCTTTTAACTGATGTAAATGTTGATACATCGGTTTATGGTCGTCGAATTGTTTACTTAAAAGCACTCGAAAAAACATATTTTCTACTTATTGCGGGTATTTATTATCACTCACTGGATCTTGTAATCGAAAAACCTATTGGGCTAACATCAATTTTATGTCCTCATATACCGTATTCGATAAATTTTTCGGGCGCATTATAACTTTTCCGCGCCACATGTCAGTTACATAGCATAGTTTTCTCAATTATTTATTAATTACTTTTGTTACAAGCTTAAACGATCGGATTTTAATTAGCTAAAACGTTCAGAATTGTTTTTTTACGGTAATAAAAATTTTATTAAAATCTGAACGTCAGTTTTTGTAAAGTAAAATAAAATCTGCGATATCCCATAAGGAACAATGTTAAAAGCAATAATTTTTTAACATTTATAACTTATTTTTAGTTCTCCGAAGACCCTTGAAATTCTACTGGTCGATATTCTTATTATAAAGTACCAATATGCTGAGTTTCATAATTTTCTTACAGGTAGAACTTCCACTGGTAGTACTACCTTAATATTACCGGACCGTGCTCGCCAACATACCTCACACAAAAACAACAATGTATTCATATTAGATATTATTCACAAGATGTAACAATATAAATAATTTTACATAGTTTAATACTTATTAAATCACTTTTTCTTGTATTGTTTATTTACAACAACTAACCTTAAATAACTAACTCTTAATTTTTATACGTAATGAACTAAAATAAAAGATTACGTCCGATAAACTCAAAGCTTAGCTTCGGGAAACATTGGCGCTATACGGCTATCCGATCCACGTATGATTTCATTGACTGGGCATGTCTTAAACCGTAAAGTAAACATCAGTAGTTAAGAAGCCACGCTGTCATTAGTTCTGTCCTACTTTCAAATTATTTCCCTTTTCTTTGCTCGCATACTATTTAAACGACGCTTTTAAAAAGAAATTGTTGATTGCCGTCTTTATTTGTAGTAGTAGTTGTAGTAAATTTTGTAGTAGGCCATGCAAAACAAATTAGTTACCAGTTTTTTTATTAGCTTAATTACTGTAGTCGTGCTTACGGCACGACTTTAAAAATTGGATTTTGATTTTAAACCTAATACTGTGTTATATAAATCTAGGTAGGTAGCACTTAAGCTTTTTAATTAGTAAATGGTTTTTATAAAACTATTTTCTTAATTTATTGTTAAAATGTTCTATTGTTTATTTTTTTATTTAAAAACACCTAATAATCTAGTATATTTACTGATATTTTTGATCAATGCAACACGTTTTTCTTGAAGCTATGGTTTTTAAATTTTTAACCCAAAGCAATACATTTCTTGTTTTATGTTTTTCCGAATTAAGAATAAACTAAAAATATTATGCTCTCAATAAATCAATAAAAATATTTAACAAATTAATAATGTTGCTCGTGTAAGTGCTACATACCTAGATTTATGTAACAAAAGAAAAACCTAATTAAATAAAATAGCAAATTCCAGTTTTAAAATTGGTAACGTAAGCACCACTTCAATAATTAAAAATAAATAAAATTGTTAACTGATTTGTTTGCATGGTCTAATGCAAAATTTTGAATATTGGGAGTTTGGTTTTATTTATAAAAATAAGGCCATAGTGTTGTATATATTTTTAAAAAACTTGTAAAAAGGCACAAATATTTTTTGACAAATATATATCTTCCTTAAAAAAATCCATTGGTCAATATTTGAAAATCAAAAAATTTTGAAAAAATTCTGACTACGCTACTGCATTCTAACTAAAAGGGTATAATAGAGTCCGTTTTTACTTTTCTAATAAGTTATTAGCCAACTGAGGTACAGAGGGTGCCTGAAAATGGAAAAATTTTAAAATCGCCCTATAGCTCAGAAAGTAAGATTGCCTATGATGGCTCTGTTTATGGTATCTTCTGTTTCACAAAAATGTAGTTGGCAAAAACCGCGAAGTTCTATCTCTAAAGCCGTCCACAGACAACATGCCAAGGCTTGACAAATGTTTGCTCGTTTAAACGTTTGTGCATCGTGTGTATGCAAAACATATGGCGCTGGTCAGGGTTCGCGTAAGGAGCGGTATTATCAACATACATTAAAGGAATTGGCAACTTTAAATTTACTTTAGTAGTTTATATTATTTATTAAAGTTTTTAACGTGCATATATTAGATAATATTCATTATTGTAAATTAGTGTTTTTTTTTAAGGCAGAAATGACTGAAAACTGGTAAAATAAAACCATTTTAAATTTTTTTAGTTTATATGAAAAGAACCCCGTTATTTGGGTTCGACAAAATGTTAACCATAAAAATAGATATCTGGTTTCTTATGCATCGGTTGTGATTAAGGTGGATAGAGACAAGGTGGCCTAACTTTTCATTTGACAAGCGATAGATGTGACGTCAACTTCTCAAAAAATGTAAACATTTTTTAGTAGAATGTCTTCAAATGATTTGGAATATTTGCTAAATCTAATTACCCCAGTGATTTCAAACACGGACACCACATTTTAAAAGGCAATATCAGCAAAATTTATTTCTCAAAAAATCAAGAGTTTTTAAAGCAAACCATGTTAAATGGTACAGCTCTCCAGCACCACATTCAGATTTATTTGAATTACTTTTCTTTTGTCTTTACCTAATAGAATTTATTCTGTTTAAACCTCTGTTAAGTCACAATTCATCTTTGTGGCTATCTCTTTTGACGAATAATATTTCCTATTATTTATTTTGTAGTACATGCATTTTGGGTTCCACAAACTCTTTTACTTCTATACAATTAAATAAGTTGTATTGTTTTTTTCATTTAAACACTTCATATTTTTTAAAAATCGACCGTTTGCATACACAGTTTTGGAGTGAATGGGTTCGCTAGTGTTAAAACCGAATTAAAACCGTTTAAATAAACGCAAACTTCCTTTGATATTTCGCTGACTTACCGCAAGGAAAAACTTTTTAATAAGGAGCGCTCGATTCCATTTAAGCCTATGTTCACTTAACTTTGTGACGAAATCTTTTCCCGTAATTCGTGTTTACAATCATACTGGAAGCTTTTTTGCGGTTTTGGTGTTATTTTTTGCTTTTTAGTCATTTTAATTTTATATATGTTTAGTTTTTACTGTTTCTAGGCAAATTAAGTAGTTATTAGTACTGCAGTTACAAAGAATTTTAAAACCTTTAAACAGGGGTCACTGACCTTTGGATATTTTTTAAAGTAAATTAACTTTTAAATCGTTATTAAGGGTAAGATACCATTTTTTTAAAATGTTTTTAAATAATTTTATTTTATTTTATGCAAGTATTAGTTTATTTTGTCAGATAAAAAATATTATGGCAAAAAGGTGACGTCACAAACATAACCTATATTTTCGGACCAATATAGAAAATCAAGCGCTTCTTATTAAAAAGTTTATAATCCTTGGACTTACCGACTGTTGGTGGAATCTGCGCGAACTCGAACAAATGCGTTCGATTCGCCGTTTAAATACAGTAATCCTAGCAAGCGATTTGTTTGCTCTCTTGTGTTCGATATAATTTAAATGTACCTTAATATTTTGGCATAAGAAATCTATGGTTTACCTGTGTACCATAAATATGAATTATGCCCAAAAGAAAAGACTTATTTATCATAATATCGAAATGTTTTATTTAAAAAAATATATATTTTTTGGGTTTAAAAATAATATTTAAATATGTAAACCTGTTAATTTTTTGAATCTTTTATTTTTTATGCGTTAGCGGTAAATATGTGAGTTTGTACATTAATGCATACTTATTTTGAAATCAAATAAGCCAAAAGTCACAGAAACGTTCGTTATCGCAGAAAAAATTAAAAAACCTTTAAATAAACCAGTTTGCATATTTAAAAGGTATTTTTAATCCTAAATATCCTTTTCGTATAAAAATGCTCGATATTATGAAAAATAAGGGTACTTTCCTCTTAAGCAAAATTCATATTCTTTGACATATATCTCGTATACCACTGCAAAAAAAATATAACCGAAAATTTCATTTTAGGTTTTAGACCATGGAAAAGTTTTTATAAAGAATAATTTTTTTCGCTAAATTAATAATTAAAAAGTTTTTCCTATGGTGCGAACTTAAGTAGACTAGACACGCTGCATAAACTAAAAAATTATAAAATTATTTTATTGCTTCAGTTTTCAGTCATTTGTGCTTAAAAAACAATAATATTTAATAAGAAATAGGTATTATTTAATGTATTTACATTAACAACTTTAAATAATACTTTAAAGTCCTTAAATAAATAAAACTTGTCAATTTTAGTTAGTTCATGTCGTGTTTACGGAGATCAGCCCACTGGTGATCTTACAAGTCCCGTTGTTTGTGGTGTGTCGAAAATACCGCTTTTATACGTTGATTTTACTTTGCTATATGTTTTGCATATACACGATGTGCCGACGTTGGAACGAGCGGTCATTGGCCAAGGCTTGCCATGTCGTCTGTAGCTGAGTAGCTTTCCAGTGACGAAAGTTTTTTGCGTCACGCTCCAGGGCTTGAAGTACTTGAACTGCTCTAAAAAGTTAGTCACTGGAACGCATCCTTAGACAAGGAAAGATAGATACTTTAAGAAATTTTAAAATTTCGTTGTTTTTAACCTTTCTTGGCTTTATAATAATAATCTCTTTTAATATCTAATTCAATTTTAAATAAATAATTTTAAAAAATCCATCCTTAACCATAAAAAACACGTTTGAAGCACAAAAACCAAAAGAGGGGATGGTGCATGAGGGGCAAGGGGAAAGAAAAACGGAGTAGATCAGGTGCATAACACTTTCCGTTACTGGAACGCCAAAAAGTAGAACGAAATGCTCCTGAGCTACTCGGGAGCGCTCCATTTGCGGAAAGCCACTCTGGGTGTATATTACTTACCTTTGCCAACAGCGCACTTAAACAGCACATAAATATGATTTTAAACAACATGGCGTCCAGTTTATAGAATTCTTGGGCCGGATTCAAGAAAATAATAAAACGAATAAGAATATACAATGCATATACCTAATTCACTTAGGAACCCTATAAATAATAAAACCCAGTATCTTTAAGTACGTACTCAAAGATTATATTTTTGTGAACAATGTGAAAAACAAAACGATATCAAAGTATAGAAAACAACAAGTAGTCTAACTCCTCTGTTTTTCGATGTTTTATTGCGAACGTCTCAAAGACCTTGAAGTGGGCGGTTACCGTCTGTACCATAGTCGCACGCAAGATTAAACAAATTAATAAACATAAAATAGTTTTATTATATAAAATATTGTTTGTTCTAATTCGCAAATTAACAAAATATTCTAATAACGAGTTGTTTTTACACAGAGTGTTTATGCCTTTTCGTTTTCATGAAATTGGGTTAGTTTGGATTGGCGGCGAACGGCTCTTGCTTACCAGTTAGGTTGAATTATGTTATTAACTACTAGGTATATTATAGGGTCTTCACTTTTATTTATACTTTCTATAATTATCTATGATAATACAAAAAGAAAAAAGTGGATATCAATATAAATCACTAATAAATATTTATTTATGTCTCCAAATAAGAATTTTGTTATTTTTGGAGCTTTTAAAGTACCTATTAATATCTTTAATAGTGTAAAATAATCTTACTCCTCCAAACAGTCTAAGTAAATACAATTTAGGAAAATTCTCACAGGGATGCAAAAATTTACATTCTCCGATCGCGCCACCGGCAACTACTGCACTGACGATTTCATTATACTTTTCAGTATACCGACCGCTTCGAGGTCCCCGAGAGTGACGGGTAGCAACAAGGAGAGTTATATTACTTGTTGTTTTCTATACTTTGACGATATGTCATGTATTTCCTGAACACTTAAAATATTTTTAAATTATCTAATATAAATATCTAAAAAACAAGAAATGGAACAGGATATAAGTAAATAAAGTTTAAGGGTTTGGGATAAAGTACAAGAATAATAATGATAAAAAAGAGATCTTACATTTTTGCTTAAAAATAAGCTTGTTAAATGTAAAGTTACTAACTGATTTATTATAATTTTTGTATTTTTGTTACATTTAGAACAAGAAAATTAAAGAATTAAGATTTAACACGTACTCTAAGGCCTCGGCTACGATACTTAAGGAAAGCGGCAAGAAGCACGGCGGTAAGT
Source organism: Listronotus bonariensis (assembly GCA_014170235.1). NCBI lineage: Eukaryota > Metazoa > Arthropoda > Insecta > Coleoptera > Curculionidae > Listronotus > Listronotus bonariensis. Next base: position 23,244 of record JACEGR010002474.1, on the reverse strand, counting down.
GTCAGATTGTTGTCTCTGATCTTTATGTTAGCATAAAAGAATTTGTATTTTAAAAGCGGGTTAGCATGCCGCTTAAACCAAACAAAATTTATTAGCGGCAAATTCTAATATACAGGAGTTTCCTAAATACAATACTAAAGTAAAGCGGGTTATTTCTTATGACATTTTATGAAAATGGGTTTCAATAAACATGCGTCCGAACTCTCCGATCTTGGTTTATTTCTCAGATACGAGGAAGAGGGGGTAAGATTTAAAAAAAATCGGTATTTTTTAAATATCTTAAAAACCTTTTCGACGAGTCAGATGAACATTGGCATATTTATTTAATGTAATAAGGCGCTTGTAAAGCTTAAACAGAAAAACTCAAGAGAGAAGTAACCTGGTGAAACAATCACCTAGCTAGGTTAAGGACAAACGCCCAAAAAATAATTTAACAGGTCAAAAATATTATGGGTAACTGAGATAATTGCTCACGGACACTCACCCAATATAACAAAACCCTGAGGAAAGCCAAAAGAGAGTCGTTAAAGCAGTTTTGCGGGAAGGTTGAAAACACCACACAAGCGTCACGCACAAACCGAATTCTCCCAAAAGGTGAAACGAAACAAACTGATGGAATAATATTAACGCCGACGGAGTACACGAAGACAAAAAAGAAAATTTTTAAAGTTCTCCTTCAGTCATTGTTTTCGGGTTCACTGAGAGAAATTTCTAGCGACCATAATTAAAGTTTTGATAATCATAACTAAATTATCTCAATTAAATAGGGGACAGGTAAGATCAATAAATGGCATAATTAAAGTTGACTTTCTACTTCCAAATTAGTTACTATAACTAAATCGGTTTAATAACCGAAAAATATCTTATATGTTAGCGACCATTGATTGGCATCAGTATTGTGGTTATTAAAGTCGTCTAGTTACCGCTGTTAGTCCATGACATTATGGTAATTAAGTCATCTACTTTTTACTGCTCAAGGGACCTACTTGTGACTGATATTCAATCTTATTATCAGTATTACTATAACAACATTATGATCAATATTGTAATGTTAATGGACTTAACTAAAGAGCTTTTGTATGTTTTATAATTTTCTGGACTTGGGGTAATACCTAGGCTTTAATTAAAGTAGCAAAAAAATGTAGCTTGCTGGAATATACAGGGTTTCCGGAAAGGTGAGGTCAAAAATGATATTGGTGGTAGAGTGAGCCAAAATAATGTTAGTACTTCATATAAAAAAAGTTCTATCGCGCTTCCTTAGGGAGTTTTTGACGTTTAAAGTTAGAATAAATAAAATGTATTTCATTAATAACTTTTGAACGGTTGCCACAATAATAATGATATTTAGGCATTTAAATTTACTCGTACCAATGCTTTTTTCCATAGGCAAATGATGCGCCGTAAGTCATAATTTTACAGGGTGAGACGAATTTTTTCGTTTATTTTATGCATTTTTACAGAGGTAAAAAATTACATTTTAGTTTGACCGTATAATTTCTTTATCATTTTTGTACAAATAAAGGAAACTTTATTTAAATTGATACCTTGGACCGTTTTTCATAAAAACGCATTTTAAATCCAGATATACCCCCATTTTGTATGTAATAAAAAATCAATTTTTTGAGAAAATTATTAAAATATGGTTAAATTAAAAAGTCTTCATTTGTGTTATGAAGTTTTAAAGGCTTATAAACACCATTTTTATTTTTTTAAACGGCATTTTATTATTTTCCTCAAAAAATGGATTTTTGTTATATACAAAATAGGGGTATGTCTGGTTTTTAAAATACGATTTTATGAAGAATGGTCCAAGATATCGATTTACATTAAGAATACGTTTTTGTACAAAAATGATGACGGAATTAAACGTTCAAACCAAAATGTCAAATTTTTTATCTCTGTAAAAAATGTATATAATAAACGAAAAAATTCGTCTGACCCTGTTTAATTATGACTTGCTGCGCTATAATTTGCCTATGGAAAAAATACTGGTATGAGTTTATTAAAATTCCCAAATATAATTATTATTGTGGCAACCGTTTAAAAGTTATAAATGAAATACATTTTTTTATTCTAACTTTAAACGTCAATAACTCCCTAAGAAAGCGTTATAGAACTTTTTTTATATGAACTACAAATATTATTTTGGCTCACTCTATCACTCCTATCATTTTGGACCTAAACTTTCGGGACACCCTGTATAAGCCTTACTTATTGTAGTATATAGGCTTTAGTTGCTTCATTAAATAAGCTCTAGTTCCTGTAGCAAATTAAATTTATGAAATATATATGGTCAAAGGAGTATATGGAGAAATATAAGGAATTAGAATCTATAAATTTGTATGTATAGGTATTTATTACAAGATAAGTGTAATAAGTGATAAGTGGGTAAGGTAGGTTTTCTTGGCTTATTATTTTTACCAACGCCATTTGACTGATTCGAAAATGGTGCGAGTAAAAATATTATTTTTTTTCAATTATTTTATTCCGTTTTTCTATGTTTGTGGTTTGTTTTAGCATTGTGCAGTTTAATAATGGCCTAGAAACGTACTTTACGGGAATGGGGCTTTAATCAAAGTGTTATAAAAGCTTATAATGGTAATTATTTATAATTTTATTTTTGCGATTTAAAAAAAATAAAACTCACTTGTTCTAGAGGCAGTTACTAACATAAATTCTTCGAGGGAGCAAGAAAATATCGTTTTTTATTTATTTATGAATCAACAAACTTTCGGGACCGCGGAGTGAATTGGGTTGCTGGGCGAACCCTTTCATCTTCCGTGGCTGAGCGGGGTAAGACCATGGTAAAACACGATGTAAAGTGAATGTCTGAAATTAATGTGTGTTAGGTTCATTACGTTTTGCTGACCCAAAATTTGAGCAGTTTCCGAAATTTTATTATAAAATAGGCATTCTAAATAACAGATTTTTACACGCGCCATTTTGGAATCAGTCAAATGGCGTTGGTAAAAATAATACGCCCAGAAAAACCTACCTCATCGAAACCACACGAAGCACAAAACTGAAATACCAACAACTTTGCGCCGCTTTCGGAAGACTTTTTCCGTTGACGGGCTCTACCGAAGTATATCGATTTTTAACGATTCATATGTAGGTAAATGACTTTAGTTGTGATAACTAAAGCGTCCAATTGTAATACCTGAATATCTAATTGTATTAGGAAGGTCTTTTTCTGCTTTTATTAAAAAAACTTTATTTGTTGCATTTAATAAACACAAATAATAAACCTAATTAAGACAATTAAATCGCAACATAATAGTAAATCTGTTAAGATTTTATTAACACGTAAATGGATTGTAACTAAACCAACTGGTTAGTGTTATGCAGAAATTTATTAACAGTAATACCTTTATTTCAGAAAGACAAATTTAATAGCTCCCGAAAGATCAATCTAATATCATTATTAAAAAAATAGCCATGTTACCTAAAAATAAAAGAATGGTTATTAACGCAGCAACCAAAAGGTAGTTTAATTAACTGTTTTCTTTCAGTGTTCAGAGACAAAAGAGCTGATTGGGACGTTGCCAACCAAATAGTCAGCTATGAAAAGATCAAATGGGCTATAGCAACGTTTAATCCATAGAAAGTGCCGGGTCCAGACAATATCTACCCTGCTCTAATGCAGCAGGGATTAGAAGTATTGTTGCTACACCTGTACAGAATTTTCAGAATATGCTTGCAACAGGGTACGTCCCGGAGGCATGGAGAGTTTCACTAGCAACCTTCATACTATGTAGAACTATTTGCTTTTGTCATATTTTATGCTGAAAACGCTAGAAAAACTAGATAGGCACATCAGGGACAGAGCACTTCAGGATAACCCCCTCACAATTCTTAACATGCATATGAAGCAGACAAATCTTGTGGCACAGCCTGACACAACCTTGTAGTGAGGGTGGAAACGGCTTTACACTACAAAGAAATAGCACTAGGAGCTTTAATATATTGATATTCAGGGGCTTTTAACAACGCCTTCTTCCACTTCATGCTAAGAGTTGCTCGCAGACATGGAATAGACGACACCACATGTAGGTGGATTGTATATCACATCACATATGACATACGGCCTGTCGTATGGTAGACAAAGGCACATTAAATATCGACAATTATGAGACCTAATAGTCCACAGAGACTGGCTTGTCTGTGCATTACTGGTACCCTAAGAAGTACACCTTCTATGGTTATGAAAATGATTCTGGGCCTAACGCCTTTGGACATCTTTATAAAAACGGAGACTATAAATAGCGCCTATAGAATGATAAACACCGCGGGACGTGAAAACAACATTCTGAAAGACACGGCCACACTAGGGTAACGGGAATCATAGACCTCCAGCTCCTGAACGTGAGATCAGATTACTTGACTGGGGTCTACAACTTTAAAAAACCATATAAGGTCAGCTGCAATCCTGACATATGGTCAAATGGAACACCTTCATTACTTAGCAGAGGCTTGGTTTGGTACACCAATGGCTCAAAGACGAATGATGGAGTGGGTGCTCATGTACGTATTTGGGACAAGGCCCGAAGCGTCTTTTAGAAAGGCAAGCCACTGTATACCAGGCCGAAATATATGCTATTTTAGCATGTGTTTAAGAGAATATGAGAAGAGGGTATCACAACCACATCTTTAACATTCTGTTAGACAGCCATGTAGGCTGCTCTAAAAGCCTTGGATGTCCGTCGTCTAATATCCAAAATCACGATGGAGTGCCTAAGCAATATCAAGGTGCTCGCCAGAAACAACAGGATAGAACTTCTGTGGGTTCCTGGACACTCAAGAATAGAAGGCAATGAAAAAGCGGATAAACGTAAGTGTAAAAATAGGGCCTTACCAGTTTTTAACGGTGTATCTTGGCTCTAGTGGTTTGTATTTTAGCTTCGTATATTTACGGTTTCTAGTAGACCGATTTTAGTTGTTACTTTTGCTAATAATTTAAGTTTTATAAATCTACAAATATTAGTACTAAAATTTTTAATAATTATGTTATTTTGAGTGTAAATAGGGCCTTAACAGTTTTTAACGTATATCTCTGGCTTCTAGTGGTTTGATTTTAGTCATTCTTTGTTAAACAATTATTTTTAATAAATATATTAACACTAATTTTTTAAATAAATATGTTATTTGAGAGTAAATAGGGCCTTTAACAGTTTTTTAACGTATATTTTGGTTTCTAGTAGACCGATTTTAGTTGTTCTTTTTGCTAATAATTTAATTTTATAAATCTACAGATATTAATACTAAAATTTTTAATAATTATGTTATTTGATGTGTAAATGAGGGCCTTCAAACAGTTTTTTAACGTACATCCTGGCTTCTAGTGGCCTGGATCTTTTAGTCATTCTTTTAAACAATTACCTTTAAATAAATATATCAACACCAATCCTTTAAATAAATATGTTACTCTCAGAGTAAATAAGGCCCTAAACAGTTTTTAACGTATATTAGAAATACAGGGTCAGCCTTTAGAAATACATGGGCTGTTTTTGGAAATACAGGGCTGTTTTTATAGCAAGAGCTGGGTTATCTAGACGGTTCAACGGTCCAGAGCCAGTGCTCGGACTGTCCATGAAGGTGATAAAAATAACTATAAGAGGATGTTCTCAACAAAAACTGCTCGTTCGCTGGCATACATAACCTGGATAAAGACATGCGAAGAAGACACTAGGCCATCCTTCCAAGAAACTAAAAGTGAAGTCCTTCAGCTAGAGCACACTCAGTTAAGACAAGTATGCCAAAAAATGGGCATTTATAATGGACCCATAACATGCAGGTTTTGCGAGGAAGAGGACGAAACAACCTTACATATAATATACAACTGCAATGCACTGACACGCAAAAGACACAGTCTATTTGGGAACATACATAGCAGGAACCCTCTCCCGCATGAACACTTTGGCAGAACTCTACTAAAACTGATAAAGGGCCGTGGACTTCTGTAACAAGAGAGGAGTGCACAATAAGCCAATAGGCTGCAGTGCAACCATGGCTATATAACCAACCCCGCCTTACACCAATTATCCTAACCAACCAAAAGAATTAATAATTTTGACTTTGTTAAATAAGAAAAATAACGATTTCAATAAATGATATAACTCCATATTTAGTTTAAGGCAAATAATATTTGTTTTATGTTATTATTTTTATCAAATTATTTATAATTACTTTTAAGAAGAAATCAAAAATTACCATATACGAAGAAAATACAAGAAACAACAGGGGTAAGACTTACGCCCAAACTTTTAAATGGCAAGGTCGTGTAATACCTTATTTTGAAGGTCTTCTGACTAAATTTTAGGGGTGATTTTTCCCTCTCCTCCCCCTCCCTGCCCCGAGTAATATCTTATTTTAAAGATCGTTTAACCCTTATTATATCCTTTTAAATAACAGTAGCTTGCTCTAACAGGTAAGTAATTATTATACATTTTAGAAATTAAAATCAAAATTTTAACAAGTTGTCATATGACCAGAAATAACAGCAGATACTTTAAAGGATAAAGGGGGAAGGACTTTTAATATCCTCGCTGTAAAAAAATAAGTTTAATAGCAACATTAAATTCATTTAACTCGTTTCGTAAGCACCATTTCAGCAATCAAGTCAATAAAAAAAACTGTTAGGTGATTCAGGCGCGGCGGGTTTTGAGTTTTCATATGGGTGCCACCGCCAAGTGAGAAGACGAAAATTTTACATTTTACTTCGCTATAAAAGCAAAAAATGGTCCTCACCTACATCAACCAACATGTTTAAAGGACAAACATCTTAAAATGTTTATTTCTTATATAGGTGCATTGCACCCATACATTTCAGCTCTTTGGGTGCATTTGCCCCCGTGCACCTACGTACTTGCCGCCACTGAAGTGATTTGTTGCCATGGCCTACTGCAAAATTGTGGATGTGAATTTTAAAATTTTGTTGTTGTTTATAAAAATAAACCAACAGTGTTATACGGGGTGTCCAAGTCTCTCTTTACGTAGATATGTGCCATAACAGGACGCCACGGAAAATCGTTTTTTTAAATAACTTTTATAGTACTTGGTATATTGAAATAATTTTTAAATAAAATAAATACCGCTTAGGACTTCTTTAAATGTATTCTTGTTAAACATTTGCCTTCATTTGTTCGTCAAGGACGATCTATATATATATATATATATATATATATATATATATATATATATATATATATATATATATATATATATACTTTATAGATAATATCTTTTTTGGACTATAAAACGTATATTTTTTTTTGTAGATTTCTTGGGGTATGTAGTCCTTTTAATAACACTATATATAAAATTTTTGCAGAATTGCAATTTCTATTGACGTTTCGGCTGGCATCCCAAGCCTTTATCAAAATAAAATGGTCAAAACACTGCAAATAAATATTCTAAAATTAGGTGGAACAATACAACAAGAAAAATCGCTTACCTTAAAACATAGTACAACACAATTATTACATGTCAATTTACATTTTGTTTTGATATTGTTTTCTTTTTTACGTCCGTCTTTGAATACTTTTTTATTATTTAGTCTTTACTGCTTCCGGCATCATTGCCAAATCTGACAATTTTTATTTGATGTAAGAATTTTAAAATGCAAAGTATTTTGACTCCACATTCCGTATACCATTGGATTACAACTTCAACAGGGTAGCTCGTAATATGAATTAACGATATTAGTTACAAAAATATTTTTATGTTATTGCCACAACTACTTAAAAGTAATATTTCTTTCTTTATATTTAGAAGTTGAAAGCCGTTTGGGAGATTTATAACTTTCACTTTATACGTAATTTTGACAATAAAAAAATCGTTCATTATCGACTTATAAGATTCATATCATTATTACTAAATTATCGATACCTGTAATATGATGGCTATTTTAATCACTCTGGTTAATAAAAATATTAAACCAGTAAAACTATTTTCAATAACACTTGACGTGATAAAAGTGTATTTTACTGCCGAGTTAGCTTTCGCCTTTTCAATCCAGATTTTAAGATTCCTAAACCAATCTAAAAGACCGACTTGGAAATCAAACGCAGGGCAATGCAGATCTCTTTGAACCTTATAATTTATTATTGTTGAGAGTAAAGTGATAAGTTCGGGGCCTGTCCAGTTAGACCGTATAGGGGGCATACGTGCGAAACCACAATCTTCTCTGTTGGGAGCTGCAAGTGGAGGAATTATACTGGACAATTCTTAGGAGCAGAAGACGTGGAAGTACCTATAAAAAGTGATAATTTCCCTACAGCCCGACGATGGGCAAGAAAAGGAAGCCTATCTGTGAGCAAAGGATCGTTAATAAGGCGAAACGCTCTTCTTTGAATGGAATCAAGAATATTCAGTATTGTGGGGGACGCTATTCCCCAGATATAAGAACAATATTCCAGACGGGGTCGGATTTGAAATACATACAAAGTGTATAAATTGGAAGGGGAAAATACTTTTTGCTTAAAAGAGAAATCCAAGCTCTTTGAAGCTGCCGTGAGTATAGGTATAATGTGTTTATGCCAGTTAAGTTTATTCCCAAATGGTACGCCCACAAGAATAAATGTGTCTTTGCTCTGCAGAACTTGGCCGCTCCAAAGTAAAGGATAGGTATTTAACTTTTTCCTGGACATGGAACATGATTGTGTTTCGGATGCATTAAACTGGACGAGATTTTTGGCGTCCAAATCCAATATTAGATTAAGGTCCTGTGAAAGATATATCTGCATCGCCCTGCGTTTTGGCATCCAAGTCAGGCTTCTAAGCCATCTCTAGATTGGTTTGGGAATCTGAAACCTGCAGCGTAGGGTACTATTGTCAGCAAAAGTATGACTATAACATAACATAACTATTGAGGCATAAGTGTGGCACTACGTTTCTTCGTGTTGGGTGCTGGAAGAAGAGGAATTATACTGACTAATACCTTGAAACCTTGGAAATACTAATAGAAAGTGATAGATCTCTTACAGTAGGGCGATGGGCAAGACGGAAAAGCTTTTCTATAAGCAAGTAATTAATAAAGTGAACAACTTTTCTCTAAAGAACATCTAAAATTTTTTATTTAACTTTTCTCGATTCTTTGTAAGAACTAAAAAAGGAGAATAAAAAGATACTTATTTATTATTTTCTAAATTTTGTTCCCATATCTAAGGTTTTCCGACAACATAATTTTATTTAAAGATGAGCTGTTCGGCTTATTAATAATCCTTTGCTTACGAAAATACTCCATTCTCTTGCTTATCGTCGGACTGCAGGGAATCTGTCAATTTTTGGTAAGTACTTTCACGGCTTCTGCTTTAAGAAATAATTCTGTATAATTCCTTATCTTGCGGTTCCCCACAAAGAAACTCGTACCACCCTATACATTGCTTCCATGAACCCCCTCCATTGCTTACTTCGGTCATTGGCAATATACATGGCGAGTTATAACTAAAAATATGGAAACTGACCAAGAGTAAAGTTCCAGTATTTTTAAAATTAGAACAAGATTGTAGAAGTAAATGTTGTAAAGAATTAAAATGTATATAAAAATTTAAAGTTAAAGCATCAAAAGTAAAAAAAATAATTTTGTCATTTTCTTACATGTTAGGAGGCATTAACACCTAAATACTCGACACAAGATAGCGAGTTTTATAAAAAATCTTTAAGATCTTTTTTTTTTAATTATGCGTCCCTTTGCCAAGTTAAAGTTTTAATAAATAAAGAAAAAAATAAATACAATTTTCTGTACTTATATGCTTCAACTTTAAATTTCAAATTAAAATTCAATTTTCTTCAACACTTTTAAAATTTTGCTCCATTATTAATAATAAAAGTACCTAACTTTTAAACATTTTTTATATTTTTAGTTTTAAGCTGTATAATCCAAATTGGAGTAATATTTTACATTTACTAGTTTTTGACCATGCGACCAGTTTTTTTCAAAATGCCATTTTAAAATTAAAAAATTTTTGGTACATTTGTACACGCTGTATCTGCATCCTTATATGGTCCTACTAGACAGGCCCCGAACTTTCAACTTTGCCTGGTTTTCTATCCATAGAATCTGTAGAACATGGAACCCTCTGCTCACGAAAGTCTTTCCTTCTCCTTCAGATATTTATGTCCCCCATTAACAAACTACTTTTTACCTCGCTTAAGACACTACGGTACGTTAGAAAAAGGTCTTTTGGCCTTCGTAGATTTTTCAAAGACAAAAAACACACTGTGTAAAGATTCTGAAAATAAATAGGTAATGTTTTTTTGACAGTCCACGAAACCTAAAAGACTAACACTAACAAACCACGGGTGGCTTAAGTAAGGTAAGAGGTTGTTTGTTAACACGGGATTTTAATATTTAAAGATAGGGACAGTGGCGTAGCTAGGTCAGCAGGAGCCTTGGAGCAAAAAAACTAAAATAGGGCTCTTAACCCAAAAAAAGTAAAAACTAAAAAAAGTCTCTACCTCTTTGCACCTACATCTATCATAGATGTCTTTTTTCTTCCTATTTATTTTCTTTAACGAGGCAAAAGAGGTCCTTACCTTTTTACCTGCATTCACACAGTTTCTTTTTACTGCTAAGCTCGGGGGCCCCTCTTAACTCCAAGAGGCCCCCTAAACTTGTCGGGCCCGGGGTACTGCCCCTCCTAGCTCCATAGTAGCTACGCCACAGGATTGGGGAAAAACGGGACAACCTTTGTGTGCACCAGGTTCTACAGCCTAGACACTCTAATAATAAAAAAACGAAAAAAAAATGGTAAGTTCGGGGCTTCTCTAATAAGACTGTATACGGATGCGTAACTGTTGCCATACGTGTTAGGAGCTGGAAAAATTAAAATTGTACTGACTAATTCCTCATAGCAGAAGCCCTAAAAATACCGATAAAAAGTAATAAATCTCCCAACAGCAGGGCTATAAACAAAAACGAAGAGCTTTTCTGTAAGCAAATAATCAATAATAGGGCTAATATACATAAGAACAATTTATTACTTTTACTCATTGTGGTAACATTGAAAAACTTTTTTTTATGTGATGAAGACATAATGTAAAAATAAGTTTTTAGTTGGCAAAATGTTTTTTTTTAAGTTTAAACAAAATAAATCAAAAATAGGTCTTCTAATTTTCTCGAATTGGGTGTTTATATTATTTAAAAAAATTTAACTAGCCCATATTTTGTTTTACCTTTGCGCTATTTGCTTTTATTTACACAATTTTAAAATTAATCATAATAATGCTTAAAATAACATCTGTATACTTTTTGGTTAAGTTGTACAGTGTTGCCTTGCATCAAAAAATGCTTCTGTAAAAGAATCAAAATACTACTCCAAGATCGTTTAATAGGTAAGGTTGCCTCATTACGTCACATATGTACCGCACTGCTGGTTCCTTATTGGCGCCAACATAGCAAACAAGGATGTCTAGACGGATACCGTAAAAAGAATCAAAATAATACTCCAAGATCGTTTAATAGGTAAGGTTGCCTCATTACGTCACATATGTACCGCACTGCTGGTTCCTTATTGGCGCCAACATAGCAAACAAGGATGTCTAGACGGATAATGCTATGAGGGCGAAAGAAGGCGATATACAATATTTAAAAATCAGCTAGAATAATCAATAATTTATTAATAGGAAATAAAGAAGTTACGGTAACAACTGGAATTAACAGTATTTAAAAGTATTTCTTTAATATTGACAAAAAAGACAAACTACACTGTTAAAAACTTATTAAATAATGAGCAAAATACATATGTGACGTATGGTCCGCCATGTTGTAACGCTTACGAGGCAACCTTACCTATTAAACGATCTTGATAATACTCAACACAAAACTTTCACATACCACGGTGTATATTAGCAGCGCTACTTGCGGCAATATCGCGAACTACATTCAATATACAATTTTCATATATCTCACTAAACTGATTCCAAGAAGGTAGCTAATATAGCCATCTCGGTCACACTTAAGGATATTTACTAATCCGTATAGAATCTCACACAAATTTTAGAGAAAATCATGCAAATGCAGTCCATCTTACTCCAATATTAGAAAAGATACAAGGCAAAACTTTTTGCGTCCGATAGACGGGAGCAAGATAGTCAAGGAAGCAGTTTGATATGTGCGAGGTCTGTCTTTAGGGGGAAGCAATATAGTGCTGCCGATGTATATATATATACAGTGTGTCCAAGAGAAGGATCCTAAGCATGGAAATCTCAGTACCTATTGGAGATACAGCTTAGGTTAATTTCGGAAAAAGTTGTGTTTTTTAATGCTTATTTTAATGCCGTTTAAAAACTTGAAAAATTTTCATGGCCTGCTGAGATATTTAACAAAAACGAAAATTTGACTATATTGATTTTATTTTTTTCTGACTTTATTTGAAGAGATATAAAAAAACTAATAACACTTTTTTATTGGCACTTTTTAGCTACTACATGATGGTATTTTTAGATTTTATACCCGACGGTTTGTTTTCAAGAAACCATCATCAACTTTATTTTTATATGGCTCGAAAAAAAGAACACCCTGTATCTGATCCCATTTTTTATTACAAATTCAACGATGTATCACATGTCATATTTTAATTTTTAGTTAAAAGAAAAATTTCATTTTTTCTATTTTTTAAAGTTATTTTTAAGTAGGCCTTGCACACAAATGCTTGGACGTTAATACCTGTTACCGTATCTGCAATATAATTAATTATCATTATAAAATAGTATTTGTCGTTATTACCTTGTTTGTCAAGTTGTTGTTTTTAGAGCAATTGTTCTTATTGTTACTGTTTTCTTTATACGCAATACGCATTACTAGGCCCAACAAAATCCGCGTGTTAAGAAAATATTGAAACATCAAGAACGTTTTGGGTTTAATATGTGGTGTGGAATTTAAGGAACTAAAATACTAGGTCCATGTATTTACCATATTAACTGCAGAAATGATACCTTCATTTATTTTTGCAGCATAAAATGTAGCATGTTAACATGTCAAACTTATCTTCATGGCTATAATGGCCATCCTGCCTATTCGACCGTAATAATACAATAGGATATTGGCTATTTACCAATAAACAATAATAGAGACAACAGTAACAATAAGAACAATTGCTCTAAAAACAACAACTCGACAAGCAGGGTAATAAGGATAAATACAATTTTATAATGATATTAAATTATGTTACGGATACGGTAACAGGTATTAACGTCCAAATTTGTTTGCAAGGCCTACTTAAAAATAACTTTAAAAAAATAGAAAAAATGCAATTTTTCTTTTAACTAAAAATTAAAATATGACATGTGATATATCGTTGAATTTGTGATAAAAAATGGGATCAGATACAGGGAGTACTTTTTTTCGAGCCATATAAAAAAATAAAGTTGATGATGGTTTCTTGAAAACGAAACGTCGGGTATAAGATCTAAAAATACCATCATGTAGTAGCTAAAAGGTGCCAATGAAAAAGTGTTATTAGTTTTTTTATATCTCTTCAAATAAAGTCAGAAGAAATAAAATCGATATAGTCAAATTTTCGTTTTTGCCAAATATCTCAGCAGGCCATGAAAATTTTTCAAGTTTCTAAAGGGCATGTTAATAAGCATTAAAAAACACAACGTTTTCCTAATTTAACCTAAGCTGTATCTCCAATAGCTTAGGATACTTATCTTGGACACACTGTATATATATATATATATTATATATATATATATATATATATATATATATATATATATATATATATATATATATATATATATATATATATATATATATATATATATATATATATATATATATATATATACAGGGTGTTATGGAAATACTTTAATATATTTAAACCCCAAAATCCTTGTGTAAAAATAAATTGAATAAAAATTATTAAAAATGGCGGACCACCATAAATAACAGTGATAAAGAACCCCAAAATTTTACGATTAAAAAGCAAACCCGCTACTGACCAGCTCTTTAAATCCCTTTAAATACATATGTTTACCTTCTGTCGCTGTCAAAAACAGCTGAAAGCAGTTATAACACGTGGTTAAGTCAACAAGCTTGAGAAAAGTTGCCAAATTTATTTTGTTCTTTACCAGTTTATCTATGGGTTTTGCTGTTTCAATTCGATCAAACGAAAAACTTACATGATTACACAAATTATCCTTTATTACGCTACTAGGTTGTTTGAGCGTATAATGAATGTAAAGATTACTTTTTCACAAATCAAGTACACTTTTTAGGTGGTTAATTACTTTACAAACTTTTTAAACACTGCGATGCGACACGTATGCGCACAAAGAATTGAATTAAAATACACAAAACGGTATTTTTATTGCAAAACACTATTAAAACAAATTTTACTGCGTTTTTAAATAAAGTTTTTGTTACATTTCGCTTTTCTTTCATCAAAATTAAGAGTTGACAGACGACAGCTGCTTTACACAAGATCGTTTGACTAGGTAAGGTTGCCTCATTACGTCACATATGTACCGCACTGCTGGTTCCTTGGCGCCAACATAGCAAACAAAGAATAATCATTGTTAAATAATTTATTAATAGGAAATAAAGAAGTTACGGTAACAACTGGAATTAACAGTATTTAAAAGTATTTCTTTAATATTGACAAAAAACACAAACTACACTGTTAAAAACTTCATTAAATAATGAGCAAAATACATATGTGATGTATGGTCCGCCATGTTGCAAGGCTTACGAGGCAACCTTACCTAGTCAAACGATCTTGGTTCACACGAGAAAAGAGTACAAAAGATTATTCCCTATGAGACAAATGTACAAAAAAACTACGGTAATTGTACAGAAAGTGTCCGCAACTCCGATTTTAACCAAATTTGGTATGTTGGGTTTTTTGGGGCGCTGATCACGAATCTGAACGAAATTTTAGTCGGAAATGTTTGGTTTCAGAGATAATCATCATCAAAGTTGGCATTTAAACTAACCTTATTTTCACCATTATTCACCCCTCTTTTTGCACACAATTCTTGATTTAAAGCTAAAGTGGCCCACAATATTTGATTTTCACCTTTTAAAACTTCGTGTTTCTATGTTTTTTACACCTTTTATCAAATAAATTGGGAAGGGTCCCTTTAAAAACGTTGCAACCGTGCATTCACTGCTCCACCGCCTCCACCATATTCTGCTACGATTAATCAGCGCCACAAACACAGGTGTTTTTACAGGTTAGATGTTTTTGCAAGAAATTTATTGCAATTTATTCTAACACATTTGCAGTTTGCACGTAACTGGGTTTATCAATTTACTGAAACTTGTAAGTTCAATTCTTTTTAAACCGTTTTCTTTGTCTCATGTTGTTCTGGTTATGGGCGATAAAATGATACTTACAGCGAATTCTTTTGGTTAAACTAGGTGCTTTCAATTTAATTAGGTTTTTTAATCAAAATTTTTTACTACAAAATGCAGGGTTTGTTTTTTCTTTTGATAATTCATAAAAGCTTGATGTCTAGGAACTTATTACCGTGGGTATAAAAAGTAGACGGCATATTTAACATACCTTAGGGATAAAGGAGCCGAAGTGGACATTTTGGGGCTTCTTCAGATGTACGGTTACAAAATGCATGAAACAATTACTTTGTGTTGCTATATTACTGTACATCTCATTGGTACGGAAGAGAAGGGAAGTTTATGGTGAAAGTGTAAAGAGTGTACTCGTGAAAATAAAAGTACTTTCCAGCCAAGAAAAAAATCCTAGCCTTCTAAAAGCTGTTGTAGCTCTAAATGTTATTTAAGGTTATTATTTAATGTAACGCCTACGCCGCTCATAAGTAGATAATAAAAATTGGTTAACTTTTTTTATGCCGGTATATTATTGTCCTCTATTGTGTGCTTTGAAATCTACGATAAAATGGTGGTGCCCTCTGGATAACATTATTCAGTCGTTAAATGGGTTTAACATCTAAAAATCTGGCACCCACGGTACTTAGTACTTAGCTTTTGTGCTACTAACATGGACTGCCATAAACATAAAAAACTAAATATACTAAATGTACTAGATGTAGTACAATTGTACAGCTGAACATCGCAAATTCGCGTTGTTGTTGTCAAGGAAGCCGGCATGATTTAACTGACCAATAAGAAGGCTTCCTTATGCTATGCAAGGTTACAGAAAGACGAAATTCGCTTGCCCTGGTTTGCGTTTTAAATAATATTGCGAAGAATTTACCAAATTGTGCGTTTATTAAGTTTTGCATTTTGTTTTAATTTACGTAAAATGCAACGAAATTCAATCGAGTTGACTGACATGGTTTTGTGTTATGGGGAAGCTAGGCAAAATGCTCGACAAGCCGGGGAACTATGAAAGAGTTTGTTTATAGTGAACCCATTAACAGTTTAGAACAGTTGCGAAATCGTGTGGAACTAGCGGCTCAGCAAATAAGGAACAATGAAAACATTTTTGCGCGTGTGAGAAACAGTATGCAGCGGAAAATAAATGCATGTTTGGAATCAAAATTTAGAACATATTCCGTATTGAAGGTAAATCGACCTTTATTTAAATATTTTTTTGTTACAATTTATTTTGATATAAGGCTTTTAATAATTTTTTAAAGTAAATTTATAAAAAAATAGAATATAATAACATTTTACCTTTTTATTCTATTATGTATTTATATCGTTTATTGGGTATAAAATAGGACGTTTGGCAACATCGCAAACAAATAGGTCTACTGTCTGTGTTTATAGTATTTACGTAACCAGGGACGTAGCAGATAGGTGAAAAGTAGGTATTTTTACAAATTGTAAAAAAGTTTGAATTAAACAAAAAAGTACTCAGTGTGTCTCTACACTGTCCCAGGAGTCACCCATTTCAATATATTAAAGTATTTCCATAACACCCTGTATATATATATTTGTCCTACAAATAATGCTGCATCCTGTACAATGTAACGTCCGTATACCGGACGCAGTATTGTTTTCCTATGTTTTCTTCAACATATTTCAATATTTACTATTTTTTATATTTTCCGAATCTTCCTTTGACCATGAGCTATATTTAGCTACAAAAATAATTTATAAATGAATTTTATTAAATGAGGGAGTGACCTTTCTTTTCTTCTTTTTCGGACGCATTATTATGTGTTCAGTATAAGTACCAGTATATTTTTAGTTTGACTGAATTCTGTTTGGGGGCGCTTCAAACTTTGTACAAAAATATACATTAAAATATACTAAATTCACCCATAGCATGATGCTGCGTCGGTCATTTGGCAACACAGCATTGAATAAAGTGTTTCAGTATTTTCAGTTTTCTTGATTGTTGTCTTGTGGACTTGAGTCTTGTGACATTCGTGGTTGTGTTTATTTAACTCCAAAATTTGGTAAGTACATATATTTAAGTTTTAAATTATGTTTGTTGCTATTTAAACTTAAATGTCGATATGAATGATAATGAGATAAAATTATTGTAGTTATACAACTTAATAACCTATTTATTTATACCGGAACATAACCTTAAAAAATTAAAGCTATATTTTTAAAATTCACTTATATAGGATTATTGTATATTCCTTAAAATTAGAAACACCTCAAGTTTGCGAGAGAAAAAGCTTTTCTTGTTAAAAAGTGTTATGGAGGTCATGAAATTGTTATTTTCGCATAACTATTAAAGGAACTAATATACTGATTTTAAGTAAGATAGACATAGAGTAATTTACGCACGAATGGTTATAATTAATTGTTTTTATGCTACATCTCCCCACGAGGCCGAGAAGAGACTCCTGAAGGATAATTTTTTTCAGATTATTTCAGTTATTTAAAAACGGAATTTTGCTTACTTTTTTTAAAATTGATATATAGATTTTTGAGACCATATAGATTATTAATCTAAAGGTAAGTTTACATCTGACATTTATTGCATGATATTTATGTCAGATAGAAATTCTAGCTAGTGTAAACGGCCAAAAATTTATGTCTGACATAAGTGTATACTCTCGAGCGAAATACATCGACTGTACGATTATATGTAAACAGTCGCGTGTCACAAGTTTTGACTCCCTTGTTCATACATTTCTTGCATCGCGAGCTATCATACACATATGTACGATAGAAATATCAAGTAATTTCTGTAATATTGTAAACACCCAGTGGAATTTTATGTCAGACACTGGACACTTATGTCGTGATAGAAGTGTCAGATGTAAACCTACCATAATACTACTTTTTAAAAACTCAATAACTAGGGTTTTTTAAAAATTTCGTATAGAGATTTAAGGCAGCAAAATAAAAAAAATTGTGGGATTTCTTTTAAAATGGATATAAGGATATATTTATTTGAGGGCGTAGATTACGAATCTGTAATAATTTTTTAAAATTTGGCATGGCGGGTTAAAATAAGATTTTGTTTGATTTCTTCTAAAGTTGCTATGGGGGTTTTTAAGGGCGAAGCAAAGTAGCAATATGTAGCCTTTATGACAATAAGGCCTTACTTTTATTTTACTCTAAATGTTTTTACGCGACACATTCGCTTAGACATTCGATCAGCGGTTAGACATTTATTTCTCGGCGCCAAGTTGGTGGTTGTAGATTTGATTCCGGTTTTGCATTCATAGTTCGCAGATATAAGACAACATTGTGCAAAGTTCATATATATTGTAGTAAACAAAATGGCAAGTTTTTATATGAAAGCCGATTTAAAAACAAATACTTAAATGTATTATTTCTAATATAATTATTTTTCACTTTTCATTGCATTTTTTGAAGTTGTTTTTTTTAAGTTTTTATTACAAACCAAGGTGTAGTTGCATGTAGTAAAAATAAATTTGTTATTTACCTTTAAGATGGCCTACGTTAAAAAAATAACAGAAGCTTACTTTGCGCCGTTTTAACTAATAAAATAAGATATATTATTTTAGGTACCATAAATGTTAAGCATTTAAAAAATATACATTTTTAAATCCCTATGATTTTTTGGTGTGTTAAAATAACTTTTATACTTTTTAAATTATAGGCCCTACCCTCAAGGCTATTATGGGATTTTCATAAAGCATATATTATTCAGAAATGTCCAGTAGAACAAAAAAGATTAGGTATGTCCTTAATTCAATCTCAGGTATTTTGGGTGTTTTTTTAAATTACTGATTTTAAATAATTTTTATTATGTTTTATTGTAGGGAGAATCAAAAGACATGTCCAAAATATTTAAAAATAAACTTTGTAATACACCTTTATCACCAGCACAAGAATAAATATATTAACCAGAAGGATATCTCGAAGGCGGCTTCTTTGATGTCTCCTAGCGCGTCTTATGACCTCGAACTGCATATTTTGCAGGCGTTTCATGAGCGTACCTAAGAAATTAACATGTTTAGGCGGCTATCTCTTAAAAATATATTTTAATATTATTATAATGCATTTTATAACATCTATATAGAGGTTTTCAATCAATCAAGGTATGCAATCAAATAAAACAGATGCTTTAATAATATGTCGTATTGAGATATATTAATAATTATTATGAAATGTGTCTATTTATTTTCGCATATTACAATTTTTTATTTTTCATATTTTTGAAGTTTCTATTTATCCATTTGAGGGTATGGAATAGTCTAACTGTAACAAACCATTTAATTAAATAACTAATTGGAAATTGTTCACAAGGATGTAAAAAACTATTTTTAAACGGTTTTACTTGACCTGTTTGTTATTTATTTGGAATTATTTTTTGGGTCAAATCTAGTAATTGAAATTTGACCCCTTCCTGACGACCGATCGATCTGAAATTTGGTACACTTCCTTAGTCTTGATGACAATACAATATAACATATTCTTTATGATTGTAAATCCAACATGGCCGCCGATACAAAATGGCGGATTACATATTACTTTACTACAACCTCAATATGGGTATCAAATTAAAGGGCTTTATTGGTAGAATAGAACCCATTATGAAAAAATAAAATCCAAGATGGCCGCCGCCACAAAATGGCGGATTATATTTTTTTTCACAAATACCTCAATATGGGTATCAAATGGAAGGGCTTGATTGGTAGAATAGAACCCACTATAAAAAAATTAAAATCCAAAATGGCCGCCGCCACAAGACGGCGGATTACATATTTTTTCTCACAACTACCTCAATATTGGTATCAAATGAAATGGTTTGGTTGGTAGAATAGAGCTCACTATAAAAAAAAATCAAGATGGCCGCCGCCACAAAATGGCGGATTACATTTTATTTTTCACAAATACCTCAATATGGGTATTAAATGGAAGGGCTTGATTGGTAGAACAGAACCCACTATAAAAAAATTAAAATCCTAAATGGCCGCCGCCCCAAAATGGCGGATTACATATTTTTTCTCACAACTACCTCAATATGGGTATCAAATGAAAGGGCTTGGTTGGTAGAATAGAGCTCACTATAAAAAAATAAAATTCAAGATGGACGCTGCTGCAAAATGGCGAATTACATATTTTCCACAACTACTTCAATATAGAATCGTTGGTTAGTTCTGGTTAGTTATAGTAAGGCGAACTCAATAGAATGAGAAGTATCAACTAACAACAAAACTAAAAACTTGAAAATAAATTATGTAAAAAAACTTTTTATGTTAAACGGTTTTATTGTACTAAAAGCTAAAAAATAATTCGGTAAGTCCTAGCTACCAGATCGCACCAATCTTCTCATCAATCTGGGGTATTGATCAGACAAATAATAAAATCGTTGGGCAATTGACATTTCTATCATAATATTTACTCTGGATACGCTTCAGTTTTTTAAAATATGTATTGTATAATTTACACAAGTGTCTATTTATTTTTCCATATGACAATTTTTCTATTTTTAACATTTTTGAAATTCTTGTTTATACATTTGAGTGTATGGAATAATCTAACTCTACCAAATAATTTAATTAAATAATTAATTGGAAAATTTTCACAAGGATGTAAAAACTAGTATTTTTGCAGATATTTTCAAACTTTTGAATTAATTTTTTTGTATTACAATTCTTTCAAAATTTATTTGAAATAAAGTTTCTAATAATGAAATAAACTTTACGAAGTCATTGTGAGGCATATTCAAATTTCCAAATACGTCTAAATTAGCATTTTTATATGCTTTATGGTAACAAAACAAAGTCTTCTTCCATGATAGGTAATTAATTACACAATTCACAGAAAAATCACTAAACAGAATATTATAGTCCAGAAAAATAAAACGCATCGCAATAAACTATATAAAATACATTGACCGTTACCGAGTCGTTGCTTCGCCTTTCACTACTGCACTGACAATTTCGGTTTAGAATTTCGGTTTAGTAGCCCTCGAAGGTCACAGCCTGCGCCGCTCAAGGTAAAAGAGATATCCTTCTGGTTAATATATTTATTCTTGTGATCACCAGTGAAATCTTGTGTTACCCCAGTCACAAGAATAAATATATTAACCAGAAGGATATCTCTTTTACCTTGAGCGGCGCAGGCTGTGACCTTCGAGGGCTACTAAACCGAAATTCTAAACCGAAATTGCCAGTGCAGTAGTGAAAGGCGAAGCAACGACTCGGTAACGGTCAATGTATTTTATATAGTTTATTGCGATACGTTTTATTTTTCTGGACTATAATATTCTGTTTAGTGATTTTTCTGTGAATTGTGTAATTAATTACCTATCATGGAAGAAGAAAGCAAAAAAGTAGGCCTTGTTGTGCAGTATTTAAAATGTAGAAAAATTGTCATATGGAAAAATAAATAGACACTTGTGTAAATTATACAATACATATTTTAAAAAACTGAAGCGTATCCAGAGTAAATATTATGATAGAAATGTCAATTGCCCAACGATTTTATTATTTGTCTGATCAATACCCCAGATTGATGAGAAGATTGGTGCGATCTGGTAGCTAGGACTTACCGAATTATTTTTTAGCTTTTAGTACAATAAAACCGTTTAACATAAAAGTTTTTTACATAATTTATTTTCAAGTTTTTAGTTTTGTTGTTAGTTGATACTTCTCATTCTATTGAGTTCGCCTTACTATAACTAACCAGAACTAACCAACGATTCTATATTGAAGTAGTTGTGGAAAATATGTAATTCGCCATTTTGCAGCAGCGTCCATCTTGAATTTTATTTTTTTTATAGTGAGCTCTATTCTACCAACCAAGCCCTTTCATTTGATACCCATATTGAGGTAGTTGTGAGAAAATATGTAATCCGCCATTTTGTGGCGGCGGCCATTTTGGATTTTAATTTTTTTATAGTGGGTTCTATTCTACCAATCAAGCCCTTCCATTTGATACCCATATTGAGGTATTTGTGAAAAAAATGTAATCCGCCATCTGTGGCGGCGGCCATCTTGATTTTTTTTTATAGTGAGCTCTATTCTACCAACCAAACCCTTTCATTTGATACCCATATTGAGGTAGTTGTGAGAAAAATATGTAATCCGCCGTTTTGTGGCGGCGGCCATTTTGGATTTTAATTTTTTTATAGTGGGTTCTATTCTACCAATCAAGCCCTTCCATTTGATACCCATATTGAGGTATTTGTGAGAAAAAAATATATAATCCGCCATTTTGTGGCGGCGGCCATCTTGGATTTTATTTTTTTCATAGTGGGTTCTATTCTACCAATAAAGCCCTTTAATTTGATACCCATATTGAGGTTGTAGTAAAGTAATATGTAATCCGCCATTTTGTATCGGCGGCCATGTTGGATTTACAATCATAAAGAATATGTTATATTGTATTGTCATCAAGACTAAGGAAGTGTACCAAATTTCAGATCGATCGGTCGTCAGGAAGGGGGTCAAATTTCAATTACTAGATTTGACCCAAAAAATAATTCCAAATAAATAACAAACAGGTCAAGTAAAACCGTTTAAAAATAGTTTTTTACATCCTTGTGAACAATTTCCAATTAGTTATTTAATTAAATGGTTTGTTACAGTTAGACTATTCCATACCCTCAAATGGATAAATAGAAACTTCAAAAATATGAAAAATAAAAATTGTCATATGCGAAAATAAATAGACACATTTCATAATAATTATTAATATATCTCAATACGACATATTATTAAAGCATCTGTTTTATTTGATTGCATAGATGTTATAAAATGCATTATAATAATATTAAAATATATTTTTAAGAGATAGGCGCCTAAACATGTTAATTTCTTAGGTACGCTCATGAAACGCCTGCAAAATATGCAGTTCGAGGTCATGAGACGCGCTAGGAGACATCAAAGAAGCCGCCTTCGAGATATCCTTCTGGTTAATATATTTATTCT